>MJUU01015785.1:238546-299100 GCA_002080025.1 Modiolus philippinarum | reverse complement strand
TGGCATTTCTCCCAACACGTGGACCTGAGTTTACATCCCATCCGAAAGATGGGTTGTGTATTTATTAATCCCGCACAACCACGGAATGGGTCCTATTTCTATATCCCGGGACCCTCGGGGTCAGCCTCCGTTTAGGAGGGGTCACACCCCGCAAGCCGGAGATACTGGGTCCTATTTCTATATCCCGGGGTTCCCTCGGGGTCCTCTGTTAGGATGGCTCATACTCCAAGCTCAGAGGATGCTGCGGGCCTATTCTTCAGCCGGGACCGCGCACGGCGGGAAAGCGTTGGAGAAAGGATATCAGATAGACAAGATCTATGAAGTTAGGCACCTTGACCGAAACAGTACGATCAAACGACCAAAACAGGAGGACTCTTTACTGAATACATTTCTGAAAATGAAGCAGCAAGCCAGCGGGTGCCCAGAATGGTGTAAAACAGAAGAAGACAAACAGAACTATATCAGAGATTACTAAGACAGAGAAGGGATATTGTTAGACTACGATAAAATAAAAAAAAACGGAGTTACGAGCTTTGACCAAATTCTAAATTGATGTTTAACAGCTTCAGCAAATGTTCAGGGGGAAATTCGTTCAAAGATCGAATATGCCACAAATAAAATACTATTCCGAACCAAGCGACTTTGTCGATTTTTTAACTAGTGATCAAATCAGTTTGATCGGTGTTAATCTCGTTAGTGATATGATGATTGGAGGAAGATATCGATACAAAGAAGACTCCGGACGCACCAACATTGTCATTGCTGCCTACACTACACCCCAAGGAAGATTAAAGCTGTACAGTTTTTTGGAGTTGTTGAACACTCGTACGATTCCATCGTATTTACTTCCCAACATACAGAGTGAAACCGCAATCAGGAGACTACTTAGAAGAAGTATCAGACGAGATAACTGGAAATAGAATTACAGAATTTGTAACCGGAAGACCAACAAAGAATGCCTACCGATTAGGCACATCCACCAACGATTGAATAGAAACTGCATGTCAAGTGAAAGGAATAACACTAACTACAAGAATGCGCTGATCATTAACTTCAATACGATAAAAGACATGGTGATAAACAAGAGAAACGATGTGAAAACCAGGACCGATAATTTCCGGATCATACGAGATAATATGAAACTCCTGTTTGTAAATCAAAATAAAGACTATAGAATCGTATTTGACAAAAGAGTGACCACGGACGATAAAAGCACGAGGCTGTATGGATTTTAAATTGTAAAGGCACCATGTTGATGGCTCTCCGAGACCCATGCTTGCTTCATGGGGGAGAATAAAGTATATCTGTAATTAAGTTTATTATGTATTGCCTAATGAAAAAAAGCCTAAAGATTTAGGAAACAATGACGGAAATGCACAAAAAATCAATAATAATAAAGATCTAACGGGATAAAACGATAAAAAAAATAGACACAATAGTTTGGTAACTTTAGGACAAGACAAAACAAACTCTAGAGTGCACAAAACAAATCGAGATACTGATATTTGGGATAGGAAAAAACAAAAGACGAGGCATAAAAACATGATAAAACTATAGAAAAAGGCTTGGGTTAGAATACTGAACCTGGGATGCCCCACCCCAAGCGTCCCACCACTCTCGCACTGTTTCACTACGTTAACGGTGCTCTACATTCGTGACGCTTGGAAGTGTAGAGTTAATGGATGATCAAATAAGAAACATTGGCGTAATTTATAAGCTCATTTGCATAATCGGGATAATTTAGGGATTTTAACATTAGCTCTATGGGAGCATAGGTGGTCTAGGGTGACACGTTTCACTCCCGGGATTAACTACTAACATTTCCTATGTTTTTGGCCTTATTTTGCGTTTGATGTTTGGCGACATCAAGATTAAGAACAACAATAAAAGCGTTGTTGCACTGATTTGTTTTAACATGTATTTTTTGAGACTTTGTCTCATGGGCAATTACTCCATATCCCTTCATTGCATATTATGTTTTCTGGTAAATGTGGTACCGGGATTTCAATCGAATCCTAAGGCCATTGTTATGGAGATATGCCTCTTGAAACTTTAAATTTTAGAAATTTTCTTCCGGTTATTTGTGACAAATTGCAGTCATCAAGTCCGCTACAAAATTCAGACCGAGTTAGTTAACAGGTGTAGAGGTTTAAGTAGTTACTGAGTTATGACCATTAAAACTTGTCAAACATTTTTGGGCTTCCAGACTTTTGAATAACATTAGATTGTGTTCAAATTGTGATTTTTTTTAATTCAAAATTAATTTCGGGTTATTGTGTATCGCACCATTTTTATGTTTTCTCCAGTCTTTTTCTAATCTAAACAACGACAGTAGAATACCGAAGGAACAAAGAACAAGATTACATAAATAACAGTCGAGAGACAAGGCAAAATCAAGCATATCAGAAGACGGAGGACCAAAGACGCTAAAAACCACAAAACACAAACACTACAAATACAACAATATTGACTAAAGTACCAACAATGTGAACTCTCAAAAAGAGTGACATCAGGTGCTCCGGAAGGGTAAGCATGTCCTGCTTTGTATACAGCACCCATCACACTGTCAGTGGATCAATCAAGAGAAAAGTCAGAATCGGTAATGTCAAATCCGGGAAGACGTGAATCTAGCTGAGAATGTCAGTTTTCATTTGTCACACCGACATTTCATATCTATCTATCTATCTAAAGAGTAAATAATAACGGGTTGTTTAAATTTACCCGAATACTGCTATCAATGCAAATAATATGCAAAGATGGATAACTCTTGTGTATTGTAAGTTATAGGCTGACGGCAAGTGCATGCAAAAACAACACAAAATGGGCTGTCCCGAGTTCCTATCGTTGTTTACGTTTGTTTTTGTCTAATTTGTGTTTTTCCTGTGTAGTTCCTTTGCAGATCGTGACATGTAATTATAATTTTCAGCCATTATAGGTGTTTCCTGTTGTCCCCTTTATTTCATTTAAAACTAGTCAGAATGTAAAACATCCTCGGAAATTTTTTAACAGTGATACCAATGGAAAATACACATTGAAAATATTATTGCAAGTATCTGTTAACACCTGAAAATTCTTCTTAATTGAAAAATGTAGATTATGTCCTTAAAAAATTTTGAGATATTGTACATTTTAAATATTCTTGTGAAGTTAGGAATATTTGAGTAATGAAAATGAACTTTAATTAGAGGTTGCCATGATACAATAGTAACTGTTCTGCTAGTTCATAGACATTTGAAAAAGAATAGAATTGGAAAGCTTACACCGATGGAGAAAAGTCAAGACAACGGCAGTAGAATACCGAAGTTACTAAGCACAAGATTACACAAATCAAAGTCCAGAGACAAGGCAAAAGCAAGAACACCAAAATACGGAAGATCAAAGACACCACATGGCCACAAAACACACGAACATTACATATACAACACAAAAAACTAAAGCACTAACAGTGTGAACTCTCAATAAACAAGAGTGACATCAGGTGCTCCGGAAGGGTAAGCATGTCCTGCTATGTGCACAGCATCCGTCACACTGTCAGTGGGTCAATCCAGGGTAAGGTCAAAACCGGGTAATGTCAAATCCGGGAAGACGAGAATCTAGCTAGAGTCAGTTTTTATTTGTGACACTGACATTTCATATCTATCTATGATTTCGTGGTGACGGCCATAGAATTTCTGAAGGGACGAAAGTAACAAAGGCTGAACATATCCCTGACTCAGCAGTTTTTGTGACAGTGCTTTTGCTCTTTCCACAAAGTCACTGTATGTACTGCACGCTCTACAGTAACGAATTAATTGTGAAATATATACTCCATATGCTGGGGATNCAGGTATATTGCTGCAGAGAAAGGGAAAGTTCACAATTGGAAAGTCAAAATCATCACGTTTGTCATATAATCTAGATTTCAGACGTCCATGTTCGTCAATGTATAAGATTACAAATTACAAATGTTTTACAATATCGAAATTTTGCCTACGTATATTATCAACTTAATTCAACCAAAAATCCAAGGTCCTTCTGTAATGGTGATGACATTATAAACTAACACTTTTTGTAGATTTACCTGTACATGTGATCCATTTATTCTTTTACTACTCAGCAGCTGAATAAATTATTCGAAAGATGGAAAAAGATGAAATTTCTTTCCTTTCTGTCACGTCGGCGGCTTCAAGGTTTTGTGAAATTTACTGCTTTTTTGTAGTTTCCTTGCTTTAACTTGATCTTCTAGAATAGGTTAAGCAACACAAACTACAACTCAAATGAACATATTAATACACCGAGTATAAAGGCACGGCCCAAGCAGAACAGACAATTTCCCCTTTGGAACTTGGAATGTAGTTATTGTACCAAATAAAATATGTCTTTGCCGGTACAACGACCTTAATGGGACATCTGACTGCCTTCGACGTACATATCGGAATAGTGTCACACTCCATGCACTTTAAACTAGCTTTGTAATTAGCTGTCGTGGTGTTGGCGATAGTATGACTAAATTGCTGATTACATGCACTTCCAGTGACACTACAAATTATGTAAATATTTCACTTGATTCAGATGAAGTTTTACCGAGGAGACGAAAATTTGATTGTTCTGCCAACCTACAGATGAACATATGAGGGAAATCAACTAAGACGGCAACGAGATCACCGGGTGTTCGGAAATATAAATTTTTACATTTTGTTTTAGAAGAAGATTTTTAAGAAGCATGCAACTTATTTTGTTTTTAAAACAGATTTATGTTCAGGGACTTGAAACTTTTGCATTTGTCAGGTTCATGCATTCGTGATTGAAATATAAAAATTTCCATTTTAGCTCACCTGGCTATGCCATCCCTCTGAGTACGTCTTCCATTCGTCGTCCGTATTTAACTTTTCATTAAAAAATTTTCTATTCTAAAAATCACTACGCCATTAGGAACCTAAAGTGACCACAATAGTCCTAGAGTAGTCCCCTTAAGTTTGTGATTTTTTATGTTCTCATCCAGATAGGCACCCAGCAGAGAACATTGTTTTTCATACGACATTTTTGGAAATGCATTGAAAGCACAGAGCCAATCGGAACCAAATTTGTTCACAAGAATACCCGGTTGATTCCTTCACGATTTTTTATTTTTATGTTCGTACCTCACCCAAGATGCCCGCTTACCGGAATAAAGTTTAATATAGGACCCTATTGGAAAAAAATATTCTCCTCTGAAACCACTGAGCCAATTCGAATAAAACTTAGTCCCAATAGAGTTTCCCTGCAAAGCTTGTGATACTAATACTGTTTTGCCACCAGCTTTTTGAATTTTACAGGGAACTACACTTAATTATTCATAGATTATTTACACCAAAGGCACTCTTGTCTATCAAAGTAATGAGTAATAATCTAGCCAACATCATACATGTTATGTGCATAGGTACTACAAATACATGATCAACATGCTTCTTAAAATTCAGTATCCCATCTGTTTTGTCTTAAAAATCTTTACTGGCACTTTTGGAAAAGGAAAACTAGTTATAAGAATTAAATAAAAACAGAATGGATAAAAAGGTTATTCAACATTCGTTTTAAGTGATATTTGGTCAAAAAAATGTAGTGAAGAGTTACAGTTTTTTTTACATTTACTTTAATTTGTTAAATCAGCCTGTCAATAATATGCTGTTAGAGACATAATATTGTATGTCACTGGTGCGACATATGATTTTAATTGGATTTGCTTTCATATTAAACCTTTAAAAGCCCCCCCCCCCCCCCCCNNNNAAAAAAAAATATATAAAAAGAAAATTTTGCTATATTGTTTGAAAAGTGCAGTAATAACTTAATCTTTAAAAAGACCAACTTGAAAGCAATTCAGTACATGTAGTATGAGTTTTTTTATGTAAGAACTTCCAGTTTGATAATAAACATAAAAACAAACGTATAAATTTGATAAAAAACAACACTTGAAGGCGTTTGAACTTACGTTTTTATTATTTACATTGAACACATATACTGAGCAAAATGCTTACTTTGAACACATAAAGGACATAAAAATTTATTGATTGATTAGTTAGAGTTTAACGTCCAATGAACAATATTTCAGCTATATCAGGACGAGAACAAGTTAATCAATTTAAAAAAAAATGTAAGTAAAAGAAGAAAGAAATAAAGGAGGAAGGGACAACCGGGGCAACGACTTTTGATTGCCACTGGAAAAGGGGAGAAATGGGTAGGGGCAGGAAATTTAGCCTTCTATACGACATCCAATGCGTCTGCTCTCTTGAGAGAAATATAGAAGGGGTCTTTATACTGCATGGGGCGTGGCTTTTCTCCACATAGTTTGGCTACAATGGTTCGCGGTCAGGCCTGACTACCCCGCAAAGACAGGGTATTCCCCTATCCACAACCTGGGGGACGCACCCGGAGCTCTGTAGCCAAAATCCCTGAAAACCGATTCAGGTGCCGTGAAGAACAGAAAAAAAAAATGTCTCCCCTGAATGCAGATTGTAAATATCTAAGATTGCAAGGTAAGATAAGAATAAGCAAAATATTTTTAAAAATTACATTGACTTTAGCCTCGACAGAAATTTAGAAACAAGTCTCGGGTTAAATGTTTTGAATTGCAAATGATGCTGTACATATTTTCCACAAGCCAGACGTGCAACATCCACTTGACAAGTAATCTTCGTTACATCTGCATACATAACTGTAAAAAAAAAACAAAATCCTTATTCACATCATTGCTTTAAAAAAATACAGTTTATTCTCACATAGATAACATCTAAATGAACTGAAGAATATTGTTAGAATAACTACACGTCAAACAATCATGAACACTATGCAATCCTGTTATTGCTCTTTTTATTCATGAACAAATATCTTTTTTATGTACGTGCTCATATCTGGTCTTCCAGATGAAGAGCAACAGTAAAAGCATTGTTCCATTGCTTGGTTTAATAAGCTTGGCTTTGATAGCTTTAACATTTTTGCGTCATAGTTGGCCGCAGTTTTGCAACGTTATGTTTTCTCAACCTACCATGAATTAGCTCCCTTTACCCGTAATAATGTCCTGAACCTGTTTAAAATATCTCAGTTAATAGCAGCGACATATACATTTTTTTTATCATAGGCCATCTATTTACAAAAAAAAAATTACAATGGGTTAAATTCTACTTTCAATTTAGCTAGAGATTGATTTTCCGTATCTTTCCAGTGCAAAGTTAATAAATTTAGCCGAAAAATAGCTTTTAATGAGGAAATTTCGATGTTATTTAAAAGAATACAAGGACGGTGACCCATACGATTTAATACATATTTTATCTGTTGAAATATCTCTTTGCTGGCAATAAAAACAATGTTTGTAAGAGTTCTTTGCCCGATATATTATGTTTGTTGACGATCCCGTATCAATACATCGATGTAGCGTTGTTTAACAATTCGCTCAAACAAGTGTTACGGGTCGTCTTGATTATTAGGTAGGATAGTTTGCTCTTTGTTGAAGACCTCATGGTGAATTCAAGAAGAAGAACAACAATGTAAGTGTTGTTCCATTTGCTATTTTTTTCAATGTATTTGTAGGGATTTTTACTCAATATCCCTTCATTTGTTCATTCATAATAGTGTGATAATCTTCAATTTGTCCGGTTTAGTAAAAAAAAAATCTCATCGATAGAAATATAAGTGTCTACCAACCTTAAATTAACTAAAATGATGGTATTTACGTCTTGTAAGATAAAACTCAATGACGGTATATTACTTGAATTATGACTGAAACTATTCAATTATACTGAATTTCATATTGATATAAATCAAACCAAGTAATTCGATGTTTTTTTTAAATTTGTACATCTAAGGTAAATAAAAGTAATTGTATTTCTTATGAAGCGAATTACAATAAATTGAAGATGCAGTAATGATCATTTTGTTAACAGGGAAAAACCTTTTAAAACTGCAATTCACAAATCATGCCAATGATCAATACACACACTTTTGTTACTTTAAAGGGATACGATACAGTAAAGATCCTGAATTGATTTTTTCGTGAAATTTGAAATAAAGTCAATTTGAACATGCTCTTTCCAAATCTGCAAAGAAAAGTATACCTTCATGATTTCGTTTTCGAGATAATTGCGATTCAAAATCACCCATTTTCCAAAATATTACCTAAAAATGGATTTTTACAGTACTTTTTAAAATGTCATAACTTTAAAACTAATTAAGCTAATTGCTTTGGGTTTTTTGCTACAGTTTTGTGAGGTAATTGTGAAGAAGTTAAGTAAAAATTTTAATACAAAATTCATTATTTGTGGTTCGAAATTGACATTTATGTAAATATTTATTGAATAAACGTCCATTTCTCGTAGGTAAAATTTCACATAGAAAATAATTGTGTACTGATTTTTTCTTCAAAATTTGCAGAGATCTCCGTGAAACATCATTCTTTTGAAATTCGCTTTAAAAAATGGGGGTCCATGTGCTTATTTTAAAGCTACAGAGAGAAAACTGTCATTTTTTATCACTACAAATGAACATTGTCGGTTTTGGCGCGAAATGACGTTACAAATATTTCGCTCGGAAACTTGAACATCGTCAGTCTGTGTTTGCCGCATGTAAGGGTTGCGAAAAATGCAACAGAGTTGAATACCATTAAACAGTTAAACTGGAAATAAAAGACATCAAACAGAACAGAATTTATCCTGTGATTAATGATTACTTCAGTCTAAAGACATTCACAAAGATCAGTCAAACACATACAAGACCCTTTTAGTGACTGTATTAACTGCAGAAGAATGATAATTTCCCAAGTGCCGCTTTTCTAGTATACAGATCTATATACGTTGATTAGATCCCTGGTTTCACCTATCCATCTTTAACG
The DNA here is from genome assembly GCA_002080025.1 of Modiolus philippinarum. Taxonomy (NCBI): domain Eukaryota; kingdom Metazoa; phylum Mollusca; class Bivalvia; order Mytilida; family Modiolidae; genus Modiolus; species Modiolus philippinarum. The sequence continues at coordinate 290,264 of MJUU01015785.1, read as the reverse complement.
AAAAAAAAAAAAAATTCAGAATTCTTTGTATGTGGTGTTGGTTCAATTTAAGGGTTGGGTTAGGATGGGGTTTGATCCCGATTTTCCGAGAAAAAATGTACGATTCCCTCAGTCATCCCAAAAAATGAAATTGACCAAATCCCGTTCCTGATAAGTGTTTTCCCGAATTTTCGGTGAAATAAATTACCTTTCCCATTGTCCCGAAAAAGATTAAAACGACCTTCATTTAAAATTAAATGCGTTTCAAAGGATAATTATCATGCATGTGTAGTGTGATTATATATATAGTGCCCCTCCAATACCATACTCTTGCCTATATACTTATTCATAATATATTGTATGATAATATTACGTACACTATTTGCATGGTAAAATATCGTGATATGAAATAGCCATTTTTACGGAGTCTTAATTGAATTTTCACAGCACCCCCGTGAAAATTCAAATCGTAAAATGCCGTGAAATTGCCCTGAAAATTGCCATGATAATAAGCTACCCGACTCCCTCGCGGCAACCACTTCAGTTTTACCAGCTAAAATATAGAAAAGTCACATAATTTTTACAGATTATTTTTTTAAGCTGTCGCAGGCTAGATGCGAACTAACAAGTAAACCTCGATATTTGTAAGCCCATGCGCTAAAAATTACGCAAGATCTCAAGTTTTTAATTTTGTGGTGTTCTTAGTGACATTTAGTTGTTTATTTGTTTTGTCTTTGTGAAGTTGCCTCAATTTTTTGTGTTTGTTTTTGTTTTTTGTTTGATTGTTTGTTTATTTTATGATGAATTCAGGTATTTTATATGCTACTCATATTCTGTGACATGCTGACTTTGGACTTTTTTTTTAAGTAAACAAGACCAATTTTGCAGAAACTAATTAACGACATTTTCACGGGAGATAAATGTACGTATAGGTTATATAAATTCCACGGGAAGCTGATTCAATAAAAGCAATAAATAAGTCACTGGAAAAGTCACGAGATTTTAATGACTCTTGAAATTTCTTAAGTATTTTATGGACTTGTATTCCAGTAGTGATGTTAAATAATAATTACAGCAAACTTGATAAATTTCTGCTGTGCGGTTGTTTACTTGTAACAAGTGTATTTTTTTAACGTTATCAAATTGTTGTTTGGAAAAATGGATTCTATTGCAAACGATGCCGATAGGAAGTCTTTGCCATCAGGTTTCAATTTGACAAGTATGTCGGATCTGGAGCTACCACTTCCCCAACTGCGTTATGAGCAATTCACAACCACGTTGATTTTATCATAGATTTATTGTAAATGTTTCTGTCTGCTATTCGTGAAGTCTGGTATTTTTGACGTCGTGCTCTATTTCGTGAGTCTATCGTGACGTCGCGAAAACAACATGCCACATTCGGCGACGTTATTATCTACCCTTGGTACTGTATCGTATCCCCTTAAGGGATTTTGATTTAAAATGAGAAGTGCACATAAAATAGTAAGGAATTGAGATTTGAGCTAGGCCAGATGTAAAGACAATGTTACAACTAGTGAAGACCTAAGGATTATTTCCATTTTGTACTACAGTTATTTCTTTCTGTGTAACATATGTAAGTTCTAATTTGGGAGGATATAAAACCAATAGAAAGAATCCAGACCCATAAACCAGACATGCAACACAGCTGCGATATTAGAAATAGATCTGGTGGACTGTTAGTCCCCTAGATAACTCACCAACATAGTAGTCAGTACTTCGATTTCATTAAAAACTTGCAAAATCTTAATTTAATAAAATTCGCATTAAACTAAGGAGTATCTCCCTTGTGCATAGCTCTGTCCTTGGCTGATCTTGGCTTTTCTATTTAGATCATATTAGTTATTTGTTCTCTATCAGCTTCTAGAAGTATTTGGGTTAATGAACTGCCAAAAGTTTTGATTTGATAAGCATATAAGAGAGTTAAGTTGTCGAAATGCGCTTATGCAAAAACTTAATTAACAGTAACTTCAGTATTTTTTTTTATTTATTTTGGATTAGAACCTGAGAAAATTACAAATGTTATAAATGTTGCTCTTTGCATCTATGTTTTTCAGAGTAAAACTGATAACTCTATTAAAAATATAATTCGATTTTGTCAATTCGGGAAGAAAAGGACTCAAATATTCTGCCCTTGCCCATTTTTTAACAATACGTATTCAGTAAGATAAATATAAAGCATTTACAGGTCCAAAAATCAAAGATATAGCACTGGTAGAGAGCAAATAATCTTAAAGGTCTGTAGGTAATGCCAAACTAATTTAGGACAGATCTCTTCAACATAAGATTTCAATTTTTGGTGTATGAAGACCTTGATTTCAATCGATCAAAATTTTTACGAACTGGTTTAATCCTCTACAATCACGAGCAATTTTTTACTGTATAAAACTTTCAGTTTTGGTTAAAAACTTGTGAGTGAAGTATGTTTACCTCAAGTCCAGTGTCAGTCTAATTTTTTGAACTACATATAGTGCATTGTCTACACAATGCGCAAGTCAACCCATGCTGACATGGTAACAGATTTCCTATCCTAGCTCTACATCTGGCACACTCATTCCACTGAACAGCAGGTTCTGTTAAAGTATCACAAAGTATTATTTCTCTCATACTTTCTCTTTAATAAAGTTTAGTATATTGTCGATTAAGTTACGAGACCTTTTTGTTCTTTTTTTTAAGTAATTTTATTCAAACATATTTACGAGTGACCTCATGCAAAATTTTGTTGATATGTTGAACTGTATAATGAATGTTTTGAAAATCGATATCAGTTTTATCCAAAATGCTAGTTTAAACAATTTAAAACACTCGAGAATTTTTGTTGTTGTCACAATTGTTATTCTGTGGGCTTCATTTTTCGGATCCACAATCTTTTCCCAACAACAATTTGGAGAATACAAGTCCTTCACAAGACATTTCATGCACATGTTCTCACTATTCTAACAAAAGTAAACACCTACAATCCCTAAATTTGTTGCGGAACTGTATTTTTCGTTGTCTTTGAATTTGGACATGAAAATAGGAAAATGAAGTTTCAACACCTTAACTTATCTTAGCCATGAGATTTAAGAACTAATCTTTTACACATTGATGTAAAACATGTTGAAAGAACAGAAATCAAATTCTATTACAAATGTTTTGTTATACTTACGTCTATAGCGGTGAATGTAGGCCTGAAATTAAAATAGAAAAAATACATTTAAATAAGGCAAAACAAAAAAAAATATGTGCGTTTACGGTAGTCCGACCGACCATATTTTTTAGATGCCGACCCTAGAACTTTTTATTGATTCTCATAAAAAATCAACTGACTATATCTTGATACAGACCTCTGTAAATTGATAAGTTTATCTGGTAACATGCTTCCGCTGGAACGGAAAGTTTTGGTTCAAAAGACATTCAAATGGATAAAAATCAAGAAATATGCCAAGTTTCTTCCAAAACACAATGCAAATGGCAGACTTCCGGTTTGTAGGATTAATTTCGGAACGGACTTGGGAATGACCCGAAATTTTTCCGGATTTCGTTGACGATGCCTGAAAAAAAGAATTCCCGACCTACCGACCCTAATTTTCTTCAGCAGACTACAGTAAACACACATATATATATTTTTTTTTTTGGCCTAAAGAAAGAAAATATTAGATTTTCGATATTATCACTGTGCGCCCACCATAAATACCAGCAAGAGAGAGAATTATCACGGAGTTAGAATAAATGTATTAAATTTTATTTATGAGAATTTCATTTTTTATTACTATTATGTTGGGAGAACTTAATATATATGTAATTACTTAATTGCACACGTAACTGGTTCTTTAGTTCCAAAATGTCTTTTGAAACATATTCTTGCTACAATGTATATCCCGTTTTCAATAACAAAATACCAAAGTAATTGTAAATTTACTTTCTGCATTAACCATTTCGACAACTTACGTTTCATCAGTAAAGATACAATCAAAACATTGGGAATCAAGATATCGAAAGGTGTAAAAAGGCTGATAGACAACAAATAATCAAAAGGAACAGAAAACAAATAATGGTTACTAATCGGGACATATAATGATCTTATGATCTTGAAGAGGACAGCAAAAAAGCAAACATAAACAAATACTTTTAGTAACTATGTTTCCTAATCATTTTTTCCTTGAATTAGTAATATATTAATGAATTAGTCAGTTTTTGTTCATCGTAAATAAAAATATAAGATCGTATTAAACTAAATAAACCGTTTTTACTATAACTATTGTGTTTAACTGAAATTGAAAACAAAGTTCATTAAAAGTAAAACACAGGACAACAGGAAAAATCAAAAGTCGCAGACGCAATCATTAATACGTTGCTTTGAAAACGTCCAAGATAAAATATTTTCAAATTTGATATTAACTAGTCGTCTAAAGACAAAGATTCTATAACATCGTTTACACAAAAATCCGCATAATGAAAGAATCATCACAGTATCTACATCTTGCTCAACTACTGAATTGTCAATTTAACTAAGATTGTGTCTGCAGTCAAAGACAGGCATCAATCATACCGTGAAACTATTCATGTCCGAAGTAACATAACATACATGCGGATACTTAAAAATTCGAAGGATTTATTGGAAAATCCCCGTTCATTTTTTCAAAAAACATTCTCTCAAAACATTTTATTTTTCCACATGGTATACAACTCTTTCTCATGATAAACTAAGATCAAGAAAACAGAATCATTTAAAAAGCCTCCGCCGATTCAAAAAAAATCGTTGTATTAGGTTATAAAATCCATATTTTTTTCAAACCGATCCAAAATGAAAAGTATGCAACGATGAAAAACGGGTGTGCAATATATGCTTGATTTTCTAATTGATAATTATGTCTCCCCCTCTTAAGGGGGAGACATATTGTTTTTGTCTTTTCCGTCTGTCGTCCGTCCGTCCGTCACAAAGTTTGTGGACGCCAATTCTCCTACATCTTTCATCGGATTTTAACCAAACTTCACAGGATTGTTGACCATCATGCCTAGTTGTGCATATCATCTCGCCGCCGGATCGATCGGCTAATTTTTACTGGAGTTATGCCCCTTTCTGACTTAGAATTTTGCGAAATTTAGTTTGTGGGCGCCAATTCTCCAACATTTTTCATCGGATTTCAACCAAACTTCACAGGATTGTTGACCATCATGCCTAGTTGTGCATATCGTCTCGCCGGATTGATCGGCTAATTTTTGCTGGAGTTATGCCCCTTTTTGACTTAGAATTTTGTGAAATTTAGTTTGTAGACGCCAATTCTCCTACATCTTTGATCCGATTTCAACCAAACTTCTCAGGATTGTTGACCATCATGCCAAGTTGTGCATATCGTCTCGCCGGATTGATCGGCTCATTTTTGCTGGAGTTATGCCCCTTTTTGATTTAGAATTTGTGAAATTTAGTTTGTGGACGCCAATTCTCGTACATCTTTGATCCGATTTCAACCAAACTTCACAGGATTGTTGACCATTATGCGTAGTTGTGCATATCGTCTCGCCGGATTGGTCGGCTAATTTTTGCGGGAGTTTTGCCCCTTTTTTACTTAGAATTTTGCGAAATTTAGTTTGTGGACGCCAATTCTCCTACATCTTTGATCCGATTTCAACCAAATATCACAGGGTTGTTGACCATCATGCTTTAGTTGTGCATTTTGTCTAGCTAGAATGAATGGCCACCTGGTGGCAACATAAACTTACTTGTGTTCTATCACTGAAAGAACATTACGTACTGGGGGGAGACATTAGTTTTTGTGTCAAAAACACACTTCTAGTTTATTTGTCACATTTGTAGGTGCTGTTTATCAACAGCAAGTTGGCATACATATGGGCCCTTATTGTGCACCTCTACTCTCAGAGTTGTTTCTAACATTCTTATGAGACTGAATTTCTTCAGGTACTCGTTAAAGATAAAAAATAAAAGATGTTAGATCTTTCAATCTCACTTATAGATATACTATTGATGTTTTTCCATCAATAACATATATTTTGCTAAATGGATCTTATTAATATATCCACCAGAAATGCAGAACAAGAAATGACAGAAACCACTAGATCTACGTCTTTTTTTTTTTGGACTTGCTTCTCGAATTTGACGAACATTTTACAATAAAAGGGACGATTTTGATTTCAAAATTATCAATTTCCCTAACATGGGCAATGGTATTCCAGCTTCTTCTGCTTACGGATTGTACATTGTATGTTTCACAGCTAGTTCGTTACGCGAGAGCTAGCAAAAATTATACAGACTTTCTCATTAGAAATAGTTATCTCTGTGACCGCCTAATTAATCAGGACTTCAAAAATTTCCGGCAAGTGTGATCAATAAAAAAAATCTTTAATAGCTCCTTTTGGGAAAAAAAATAAAGTTTCGGTCCGATTTCTATTCAAAATTTCTTTTTTTCTTAATACATGTACTGGAATCATCATTTCTTTTAAATGGACACTACCGCAATGGAAGGGGAGGTTTGGTTAGTTATAAAACCAACCGGTTTAACCAACTATTTCTTTTGAAATGCATATACCATGTCAGGAACATCGTGGTCGACAATTTCTGGGGATTTCCACCTGATTTGTCTTTTTGTCTCTTGGACCTCGGCTCTTGCCAACTCTGTCCGTCAATTTTGATTTTACCCCCAGTGCCAATAGTAACTTTTTTGTCTTTGTAATTTGGCGAAACAAGACACAAAACCCATAGAAGAAAAATCAAATTAAATGATAAAAAATATATGTTGCGAGATTGGTAAATGTCATATAAAAGACAAAATAAGAATGTTTGTGTAGCTGTCACACAGAAAGAAAAACAAAATAAAATATAATTTAATATTAAAATATAAAACATAAATAAAAGAGAAAAGGCCAAAATTTTCTGTTTCAACTCCTCTATGTTTAAGATATGATTAGAAAGGTACACAAACATTTGAATTCTGTCAAAGTTCCGAACGAGCTAATTCTGCACAAAAAACTTGTAATCATCATTATCTTTAAAGCTTTCATAGTTTTGTTTTAAAATTTGAGATGTAAAGTATATTTACCTCAAGTCCAGTAAGTAAACTGTTAGTAATACTTCTTGAACAAACAGTACATTGCCCACACTTGGGACAAATCAATCCATGTTGACATGGTACCATATGCCAAATCCTGGCTCGACATATTGCACACTCATTCCATTGAACATCAGTTTCTGCTAAAATATCACAAAGTATTATTTCTCTTAAACTTAAATCACATAAATATATTACTGAAATTCCTAAGTATGTAATCCAAAAAGTTACGAAGCCTTTAATTTCATTTCTTTTAAACTCTTCTTCAAACATATGAAAGATGAAGGGAAGGATATGGAGTAATTGCACATGAGACAAATTTTTTAGATGCATTGTTAAAACAAGCAAAGGAACAACGCTTTTATTGTTTTTTTTTTCACCTTTAAGTCACCATGAGGCCTTCATCAATGAGCTTTTGCAAGATTATATAATTTGAGATAATGAACTGCATAATGAATATTTTTGAGTACCAATATTCTGTTTGATCTAAAATGCTAATTTCAACAATTTAAAATACTCCAAAAATGTCGGACACAATTTGATATGTTATTCTCAGAATTTTTTTTCGGATAAACAATGAAAGCATTTCCCCCGATAAGAATTTTGAGAATTAATGAACAGAAGATAGCAGGAAACACCCACAGTTTGATGCAAACATAACCTGTTGTCCAAGTTAAATTCAAAATAACTTCGAAACATCACTAAGCTAACTTGAAGTAACCATATAGCAGTCAAGGAACAAACTCTAAAATGGTGATAAATTATTACACTTAAGTAAAGTTAGAGCAGTTCTTTGAGCGGTCATTATTTGTTACGCGTAGAACTTTTGTAAAAGCTACCAAAGCTCTAAGTATATGTTCTAAGTATCTTAGAACAGTCCTAAAGATGAACATACACTAGTGCAGTAATCATACGTGAGGTAATTATCCCCTAAGGGTAATATTAAGGGCTATCTTAATGACGATAAGACATGATTACTACGTACTGAATTTGTATTTTTTCTTTTCCTTATATGATAGGAAGTTATATTATTTTATGCATGGAAAGTACAAAAATTATCCCTTTTGCCATGTTTCAGTTACATTACATGAAAGGCATAAATACTATATTGAATACAGACATTTTCCCTTTTGTCATATGTTTCAGTCAAATTACTGAACAATTCATCATTGTGGGCATCGATATTATATCAAATACAGAAATTGTCTCCATTGCTTTATATTTTATGCAAATTACAGGAAGTTGCATGGTTGTGCGTACAGTGGGGTGCAGACATAACCTCTCATAAAGTTAACTTGAAGCAGTCATAAAAGCTGCTCTAAGTTAGCTTAGAACAGGTATCAAGTCTGCTCTAGAACAGCCCTAAGTCTGCTCTAGAATCCTGACCGTTCTGGTCAGAGCTACGACTGCTCTGACCTGTTCTACCCATGACCGTTCTACTTAAGTCTGTTTTGGCCATGACCGTTCTTATATAAGTCTGTTCTGGCCATGACTGCTCTCAGCTGACCTGTTCTAGCTATGACCGCTCTTATACCAGCTCTTGTCACAGCCCTGGTAAATATTCATAACGTGTCTCACATTCACGTATTTCATATATATCAAGTTACGTTTTATTATAAAAACAAAATTAAATAAAAATTATAATTATGAAATGAATTATTCGGATATAAAATTGCATATTGCCGGTAAGTGCTGTTATTCGCGGATAATTATTTACCTGTGTTTATCCAGGTAAATTAAAAACTGTAGAGTTATTTCTCTTTCCGTGATTAACCCAAAAAGTGAATCGCAAAAAGTTTTCCGTAAATTTATTTTTATAAATTAAAAAAATCGTTAATTCAATTATAGGAAAATGTCAATTATCAGATTACGTTTACTGAAACAATTAATTATTTAAAACATCGTAAAATAAGGGGGTTATCTATGTTTTTTTTATTTAAACGTTCGGGCTCGAGAAAAAAGAAAAACTGACACAATCCAATTTCGTATCCAGTAAAAATTCTATGACAAAAACAGCTGTGCCCAGAACAGACTTGGGAAAAACGGTCATGGCTAGAGCGGACTTAGATAGAGAACGGTCATGGCTAGAACAGACTTAGATAGTACAGTCATGGCTAGAACAGACATGATTCTAGGACCAGAGCAGTCAGGATTCTAGGACTGTTCCAAGTCTGCTCAACTTCAAGTTAACTTGGACGAGAGGTTATGTCTGCACCCCACTGTATCTTAATTATAAAGAATACGCAATTGTCCCCATTGCCATATATTTTTTCCCAAGGTTTCATGATTGAGGGTATCGATCAGTATTATATCGATTGCAAAAATGACATGTTTTCAGTCAAAGTACAGAAAGATTTCTATTGCAGAAAATGTCCCTTTTGCCAAATGGTCCCTGCCACATGCCAGGTTTTCTTACAATAGACTTGCTGAGTGCCCTGTGTTTGTTTTTGTGTTGTAACCGTCCACTAGCTTAGGACACTGGTGCTTTCGTCGAGCAACAAATGACAGTGATTGTAAGAGCTCGTTGCCAGTTAATTTTATGGTTAATGACAATCCCGCATCCATGACGTGAACAAAAACAAGGATGAAGCATTGTCCGACAATTAGGAAAGAATTCCGCTCAAACCGGTACTAGGGGTCGTCTTGAACTTACTATGAGGTATTTGCAAATCTCATTGTTGAAGGTCTCATGATGACTTCTAGATAAAGAACTACAATAATTCGTTGCTTTTTTAATATATATTTGCAGAGACTTTGTCTCATGTACATTTGCTCCATATATCTTTTACCATTAGTAACAATACAAGAGGTTTCTTGATGTATATGCTCTTTATTTTGTTAGTTATCACTGTCGTATACGTGTGCAGGATTGGACAAAACAAGATGGTGGACAATATTTGTCGAAAATGGGTAGGCATGAAGAAATGTTCATGTTCTTTGTGTATACGATGTTTTTTTGAATAAGATAAAATACTCTTGCGATCAAGAAGGTCTTATTCAGCTTATTGTCTGTTTATGACATCGCTAGTTTGTACATTTGAATGTTTATTCCTCGATGAAACACGATGGCATCTCTGTAATTTAGTTTGAAGCGGGTGATGGAGTGTATTTTCCTTTTTTCACATATTTTAAGACCCCGATTGTTGGGAAAAGGGACCTAGATTTAATCTTTATTTCGAGCTCTATTCACTCTGGCCGGATTTGCTATCTATGTGTCATATTTACATAAATATCCCAAGTTAAATATTTGTTTATGTTCAGGATTGGACTTGTTACTTTTTTACCAAAATTGTGCAGGATTGGACATAGATTTTGGTTCAGGATTGGAATTTAAAAAAAAAGTCATAATTTGAAAAACTCCGTTTAGTTGCATTAGTGGAATTTCAATACAAAGTTATGTAATGTTTTTCAAAGAAACGACGTAGCTTTGGGTATTCGACAGTCCATGCAGAAGCACTAGTATCGAAACAGGTTTGTAACACCCTCCATTAGCTGCGCTAGTTCTCCTTTAGCCGTTAGATGGTAGATCACTCTTCTGTCGTCCTAGGGGTACCGGTATCGAATCCCTGTCTGGCGACAGGGGAATTTTGTAATTAAAGTCATGCTTTCCGGCTACGGGTTTAGTCTGTTGTCTGTCACGCTTAAGGCCTTGACCATTTTTGACCAGGATTTTTTATGCATAAAAGAAAGGGAATGTTAGCATATAAAAATAATGCAATTTGTACGTACGTATATAGAACAACTTTGATCCTTTGACCGTTATGACCGGTTGCATTTTGGCTATATGACTTGGCATAGTATGCCGTGATGAAAAATCATATCACTAAGGCTCGCCGTGACCTGTTATATCTTTGAAAGTTAAGCTTGATTAATATGTCTGTGAAATAATGTTTTTACCCAATATCACTTAAATTTTCAAAAAATAGATAGATGTATTCACCACATATAGGTGAGGTGTCGCTTACTAAAATCTATTCAATTACCATGAAAGTCAACCAGTAAAATATATATGGCAAGTAACATCTTGTCTACTTTGTTTCCGGAACACTGGCAAGTGCCTGCTTTACAGATAGATGGTATGCTTTTATCAATGTAACTCCCGTCTCTGTCTCAAAATTTATGATTGTAAGAAACCGTTCACTTCATCCTAGGCATACAGTAATAATTATGCAAAAGCACATGGGCTTATCGGACTATGTAAGTGAACATTAAATGGGAAAGGGAAAAATCGAAACTGCGTAGGTTCTTTGAAAAGTTGGGGGAGGGGTGGTAGCCCATAGCTCTGAGTTCAATGCTGACTATAAAAACATCCGTAAACAGTGAATAAATAAACAACACCGATTAACTTGTCCACGTCCTGATATAGCTAAAATTATGTTCACTGGACGTTAAACTCTAATCAATCAATCTGCCCATCTGTATATATATTGCCCACGACTCCCGATTTTACTAGCCAACTTTTCTTACAATCAATTCGATGAGTGCCCTGTGACTGTCTATGTGTTGTACTGTATAATGGTCCTTTTGTCGGGCAACAGATGACCGTGTTTGTAAGAGTACTTTGCCTTATATATGCTTGTTGACAACCTCGCATCCATGACGTAGCGTATACATGGATGTAGCGTTGTTCATTTTTTCTATGAGATAAGAGTGTTTGCCCTTTGTTGAAGGCCTCGAGATGAAGAACAAGAATGAAAGCGTTGTTCCATCTGCTTCATCTTCCCATGTATTTACAGAGATTTTTTCCCATGTACATTTACCCCATATGCCATTTTTTGTTCATAATTGAGGGCATCAATTTTATATCGAATAAAGCAACTGTCCAATTTGCCATATGTTATAGACAAATTACAGGACGTTTCATAATTGCGGGCTCCGATATTGTATCGATTGCAGAAATTGCCCCTTTTGCTATATGATTGAGTCAAATTACAGAAAGGTTCATCATTGCGAGCATCGATGTAATATCGAGTATATATTTTCCCCCTTTACCATATCTTCTTGTTGAAATAGAGAAAGTTTCATGTTGTCGGGCAACACTATTGTATCGAATTTGGAAATTGTTTCCTTTGCCTCACGTTTTATTCAAATTACACGACGTTTTATGATTGCAGGAATTGATGTTATATATACCGCAGAAATTGTGTCATAAATCAAATCTAAGGAAATTTCATGATAACGAGCATCGATATTATTTGAAATATAAAAAAAAAATGTTCCCTTTTTACATTTCTTCTTAGTTATATAACAAGAAATTTCATGATTGCGGGCATATGTTTAAATGCAAAAAAATGATTTTACATAAAGTAAAAGGGGCATACAGAAAATTTCCGTTTTGTTAATATGCTTTTGCTGAAAATACAAAAACCACAGTTTCAGTATTCATTGATACCATATCAAATACAGAAAATGTCCCTTTTGGTCAAATGTTTTGGTCAATTTCGGGGCATGAATTCGATTATAAATACATAAGGAACAAGTGCCACCTGTACTTTCTTTCCTTAATTTTTAAAATTAAGACGAATTCTAATCCTACAAATTTTCTGCTAGACTATAGATATCTGAATTCCTTAAAAATATATATTATATTTACGTTTTTATAAATATCAAAATACTTTAAGTATCGTCATTGATTTCCAAGTATTGATTAAGTAAATACCGAATTTACTGAAAATTTAGTTTCTGCATAAGGCCATTTCGACGACTTATCTTTTTTAAATGCAGATACATTTTTGTAAAATAAAAACATATACAAGATCATTAATTCAAAGATGTTAAAACAGAGAACAAATAACAAATATAATCTAAATGGAAAGCCGAAATCAGCTAAGGAAAGAGCTTTACATGAGGAGATACTCCTTAGTTTTCAACAATATTTACAAAAAACTTTAGATATTTCGCGTTTCCAAAAATCATCTTTCGGGTTAGCACCGAAGTACTAACTAATTGGCTGGTAAATATCCGCGAGGACTAACAGTCTACTAGCAGAGGCATCGACCAAGTAGTGATAAATAAGAAAGAACCGAACCTACTATAAATTAAATTATTCATATGGCCATTTCAATCAGTTATGTCTCTTCATTGCAGATAGAATCAAAACATTTTGAAGATCAAAAATGTTTAAACCTAAAGAGAACAAAAAACCAATATGATCTAAATGGAAAGCCGAAATCAGAAAAGGACAGAACTTTGCATGAGAAATACTCCTTAGTTTTCAACAAAATTTACAAAAAATTAGATAATGTACGTTTCCAAAAATCGGCTCTCGGGTCAGCTCCAAAGTTACTTGGCTAATGAATAATTCATTCTTAATCAGAGTAGTTCTTAGTGATGACTGCTTTTGGAACAACACCTGGCCATGATTATTTGTAGAATATTTCATGACCGTTCTAGCACTGTTCTTGACAATGACCATTTTAAGAAATGCTCTTTTTAGAACAATGCTTTACGATGACTGATTTTAGAACTGTTCTAGATCCGTTCCAGAACAATTCAAAGTTAACTTCATGAGAGGTTATGACTGCATCCAACAGTACATTGACAGAAAATTGCAAACATATGCCATAATCTACCAGGGAATTGAACAAGAAAATTAAAAAAAAAGACAAACGTAGTAATGTAATGCACAAAAATTATGACCAATCATTTCAGCATCGTTTATACATTTAAGTTTTTGGAAGGTCATATCTAATTTGAAATTGAAATATGTAGCTGTGGTGAGCCACGATTAAAAGGTAAAAATATGTCAAAAACAGAAATAATAATGATAAAACACCATAAAAAGCTTACAAAGTAGAAAGAAGGGCCTAGCGTTTCGGTCTCTAAAAATCATCAGTGGCATACAGGGACAAAGAAAGTAAAGAGTAGACGTGTCCAACACAAATGGCAGATATAAACTACTCAGTAAATTTCAGGCGTGACTGAATTGTAAACAGGCTGATCTTGAACCTAATCGATAACAGGATAGTAAATACAATACCTCGAACTTTGTCAATCAATATAAATGTTATTATTGAGATGTATATGTAAAATTGTTAATGTAAATAATTAATTGACAACAATAATAATAATAAAAGACCAGATGAGATATGACAGAAAGATGAAAATAATTATGAATAGAACTGTTTTTTTACATTCATACCTTTTGGGCGAATACTGCCCAAAAAGTGTATGATGCGTTGTTCTAAGAACTGTTTGGATTTTTCACCACTGTCAGTCTGTACCAGAACGGTGACTTGCATGTCGAGTTCATTATGATGTGGTCTTCAAAAATGGTTGCCGACTGGGCAATCATCTTGTATCTTAACGGAGCTTAAGTGCTCAACAAAACACCGAGGCGTCGACAAGTTTCTCCGACATACACCATAGAACAGCGTTTACATATATCGGCAAACGAATACCGAAGCAAGAACCAGGAAAGGGTAAATTCTAAAATCGAAAATCCAAAATCACGGCAATTCACAGCAACACGAATTGAGACAGTATGACAAAGACAAATTAAATAAACAAAAAAGAACAAGAACGTCACAAAACTAAAGCACTAGCAGTGTGAACCCCTATAAAAACTGAGGTATCATCAGGTGCTCCGGAAGGGTAAGCATGATCTCCTCCACGCGTGGCACCCGTCACACTGCCAGTGAAAAGTCCGGTTTTGTCACAGTCGGTGTTAGTCAGTCCGGTAACAAACTCCTGATCTGCCCAAAGATATCTGTTCTCATTTGTGAAACCGGAACATTTTAATGGTCTGTCAAATCTTGGTGACGACCGTAAAACTTCTGTAGTGACAATTGCAACAGTGACTGAACATACCCTTGATGTATAAGTTTTTGAGACAGTAATTTCGCTCTGTTGACAAAATCGCTGTACAAACTACAGGCACGGCAATAGCGAATGAGTTGTGAAATGTACACGCCATATGCCGGAGAAGTGGGAATATTACTGCTCAAAAACGGGAAGTTCACTATTGGAAAGTCAAAATCATCACGCTTGTCGTAAAGTTTTGTTTTCAGACGTCCAGAGTTGTCAATGTAGAGGTATAGGTCCAGGTATGATGCTGATGATGGTGTATCAGTGGTCTCTTTAATTTCTAGTTCATTTGGGTATATAAGATGAAGGTTATCCTTGAATTCAGGATTGGTCAATGAAAGAACATCATCTATATAACGGAGACTGAAACTAAAGGATTTGGCTAGCTTTTTGTCTTTTTTCTGAATTAGCCCTTGTATGAACCTGGAATCATACGAATAAAGAAACAAATCTGCTAAAAGTGGCGCACAACTAGTCCCCATAGGTATTCCTATTGTCTGCTGGAAAACTTGTCCTCCAAATTCTACAAATATGTTATCAATCAAGAATGCCAGCATTGCAATGACATCCTCCTCTGCATTTGATGGCATAAACTAAATTTTCGGTTATGCAAGAAAAACCTTTGTTTATCCGGAAGGTATTCTCAGACAGGTGGAGTGGCTATGGGTACCAAAATGGGACCCTGCTTCGTTTGTTTATTTGTTGGTTACCTGGAGGAAAAGATGTTTGCTGAGTACCAAGGCCCATTGCCGGAACTTTACCAAAGGTTCATTGATGATGTCTTTGGTGCATCATCTCTCAAATAGGAGCTTCAGTCATTTATTGACTTTGTTTCCTCTTTCCATCCCGCCATCAAATACATCATCAGCGATGAAAATCTCAAATTTCTCGACATTGAATGTCGTATAAATGACAGGCTCATTTCTACATCTGTCTTTTATAAGCCCACTGCCACACACTCCTATCTGAATTATTCATCATATCACCCGGTGTCCTGCAAAAATGCAATTTCAAAGTCTTAATTTCTGTGACTTCGTCGACTCTGCAGTGACGAACAAGAATTCTCTGTGCAGTGTCAGAAGATGGCTTCATTTTTCAGAAAGAGAGGATACCCAAATAAGGTTATCAACAAGGCTCTGGACTCCGTGGCCAAAGAGGACAGGTGCAACATACTACGAAAATTTAGTTTATGCCATCAAATGTAAACGCTGTTCTATTGTGTACGTCGGAGAAACTTGTCGACGCCTCGGTGATCGTTTTGTTGAGCACTTACGCTCCGTTAAGAAACAGGATGATTGCCCATTTGGCAACCATTTTGGAAGACCACATCATAATGAACTCTACATGCAAGTCAACGTTTTGGTACAGGCCGACAGTGGTGAAAAATCCAGACAGTTCTTAGAACAACGCATCGTACACTTTTTGGCAGTATTCGCCCAAAAGTTATGAATGTAAAAAAAACAGTTCTATTCATAATTATTTTCATCTGTCTGTCATATCTCAGCTGGTCTTTTATTATAATTATTATTATTATTATTATTATTATTATTGTCATTTTAATTATTCACATTTACAATTTTACATATACACTTAATAATAACATTTATATTGATTGACAAAGTTCGAGGTATTGCATTTATATCACCCCGAAGGAAGCTGTACAATGGGAGTTGAGGGGAATGAGCATTTGAACGGAGGGTAGAGAGCTCAGGTAAGACTTTAAGCGTGCAGACGAAATTACCTTTTCGCATATAACTATTTAATTGACAATTTTTGAACAAACTATTTTATATATTTTATATACCTATAGTTAGAAGAAAGCATTTGTATTACGGACATTTCAAAGAGTTGTTTCAAATAAAAAAAAATAATTGCAATTTTCTTTTTTTGAACCAAAATTTTGAGGGTAGGGAGCTCCGTTCAATTGGTAGTGAGGCAGTATTTCATATATTGAACGGAGGGTAGTGAATGTATTGAACGGAGGATCGCGAGCACGCAATACTGAATGAAAATCCATGAGCGATATACCTGACGATACAGTCATTTAAATACTGAATATTTATGAAGGAGGTCCTTAAGGGGTCTTCCTGTCATGAAATCTCGCATCTAAAGGAGTATAGATTAGTTTGGATTTTGAGGTTCTACGAATTTTAACTATAACCAACAAAATTGCAAAAATCTGTCAAAATTGCATTCAAGTGGCAATTTCAATGACCGAATCTCTTATGTAAGGGTATTAAAATGCATTTAAATATTTTGTTATAATAGTGTATATATAATAGATGACCTGTTAAAAATTTTTTGAGAAATTTAATGCATTCGTAAAATCGGTATATCGGTATGCTGAAGGAATTATTTTTACTTCTTTGTAAATTTACGTTTTGGTTGGTTTTTGATTGCTTTGAAATCACGTATCATGACTATTATTAGAGGTATAGTTCGCGAATCGAGCTTCCAAAAAAAAAACAACTGTTCACGGGTCATACGTAAACCGAGACGTGTCACATGAGCGATATCAAAACATAATTAATAGAAAAGATATGCAATTCATTTAGAATTGGATCATCACTATAGTTCCTGGCACAAAATACATATCTATTAATACTTGACCTTTTCCATATAAGCACGGTTATTATCCCGAGGCGTAAGTCGAGGGATGATAACTGTGCGTATATGGGAAAGTCCATGTTCTAATCTGTTTAATATAAACTTTTAATTAGGAGTTATCGTCATTTCCGTGCTGATATTGCCATATCACAGGGCTGATATGGCTATTTCAGAACGAAGCAGGCTAATATGGCTATGTTGATCGACTGTTAATTCTTGCTATATTACATATGCAGAGCAGAACATATCTGTGCTACTTATGTAACGAATTGATGTAAAAACTCTGATATATAAATTACCTAATAAATTGTTCTTGAAAGAGTATTATGGACTGCATATGAGCTAACTGTATTCTTCAAGACAGCAAGAAATGAGCGAGCTGTATAGGCGATGTTATATCGCTGTGGTAGTAAATACCACTACATGCGAAGAACATTTTATATCGACAATGACCAGTTTATCGACAACCATTATGTTAATGTCATGGACAAACTACATATTTGAAAACATATCTCGATGTACTTACAAAGGAAGAAATAAGTGCATATTGAATTGACACATCACTTCTTAGCAATGAAGGAGGCAAAGCAAAATACAGCTGAATTGACAAGAACGAACAGTAAAGCTACCACAAGGCCCTTTTGACAAGGATTAAAATCGACCCTTTTCATGCCTCTATAGAATAATGAACAAGCAGGTACGGTACAAATAACTTGTTTATTTGTTTTATCCCCTATTCTCTTTTTGTTTCAGGATTCGTTTCCCTATGTGTCTAAATCAAGCGCACAGATGGTAGTATTCATGAAAGGGTCTCATATCGGATCGCTATATTATTCAAATGACCCATTTACGGGTCGTTATCATTTGTGACTTTACATCGACTACCTTTAATCCTTCTCTTAACTGAAAAAAAACATCAGGTTTTATAACATTTGACTCAGAAATTTACGAACCACAGCAGCATCATTTATTTTTATTTTGCTCTCCATTTTTTAATTTTCAGTAAGTGTTCAAGACGACGCCCTCCTCAAACTTATAATTGCAAAGTAAAAAAATACTTACAACGACATCTTTGATCATTTTAAAATTATCCTAGTAACAAAACATTTTACACAAAAAAAATTAAAAAATTAAAAATGAAATAAACTAAAAAAAAAAGCAAAAACAAACAAGCATCACCAACTGGTCCATCCACATTTTTGACATACTAGTATCTACATTTGTAGTCATACCGTTATAAATATAGCACCTACATTATTATTGTATAGCAATATAATATTTCCTTAAGCCTTGAAGCAACAAAAAGTTAGCGTTCAATTAATTTTCACCTCGTTGAATATATATTGGACTCGTAAGGTCGTGCGATATTAAATTCTACTAGGGATAATATCCCTCAAAATTCATGCAATAACCCTGCAATAATGTTGTTTTGTATATATTTCTCGCAGTCTTTATTTCTAAAAAAATGTTTAGCATATTTAATATATACCGAGAGAAAATGGATTTAATATTTGTATTGGTTTAGCTTTGGATTTGCTAAGTTGCTGATATTTGATTTCATACTGGAAGATAAAATTCGTGAAAAATGTACCATATCATCGTTTCCATGAGTACGCTATATGTTATCATTTGGCTCGCTACCCTCAGTTCATATGCCTCACTACCTTTTGAACGGAGCTCGCTACCCCCCAGTTTTCCGTTAAAATAAACTTTCATAATTTGTGGTGATATTTCACATTTTAATTTTATAAAGAAGAAATATATAATTATTTATGCACTTTTAAATCAGATATTCCCTTAAACATAGTCTTTTAACAAATGTAAACTATATTTCCGCAACATATTCCATTTTCGTCTGCAATGTTTTGATTTACCTGAGCTCTCTATCCTCCGTTCAAAAGCTCATCCCCTCATCTTCCATTGTACGGGGTGTATATAGTGTAACTGTATTTACTATCCTGTTATCGATTAGGTTCAACATCAGCATGTTACAATTCAGTCACGCATGAAATTTACTGAGTAGTTTATATCTGCCATTTGTGTTGGACACGTCTACTCTTTACTTTCTTTGTCCCTGTATACCACTGATGAAGGTCTTAGAACCGAAACGTTTGGCCCTTCTTTCTACTTTTTAAGTTTTTTATGGTGTTTTATCATTATTATTTCTGTTTTTGACATATTTTTACCTTTTAATCGTGGCTCACCACACCTACATATTTCAATTTTTCGTACTACATATAGCCACTGCGCAACACTATACAATTATGGCATTTAATTGAGGGTAATATCCATAATTATTTAATCGAGAAAAGGTTATTTTTCCGAGGTCCGTAGGACCGAGGTAAAATAACCTTTTCGAGATTAAATAATTATGTATATTATCCGAAGTCGATTAAAGGCCATAACTGTATTATTATACTGAACTAAAAACTAAAAAAGGGTGTTTTATGATGTCAATATCAAATCCATATGACAGATGTCTAAATAAACCAAAACGAATGAATTTAGTAATGGATGGTGACTAGTATTTGCTTACATCACGGGGACTTCCTCACGACCTGCAAAACAACACATTAGTCAACCATTAAAAAAGTAATAAAGGTAATGTTTTTTTTAACCGGGAGCAAGTTCAAGTGCTTCGATCCTTTTAACGGCCTCCACAGAAAAAAAAAATCGTTATGAGCTTTTCCCTCAAAACTTTAACTATCTAACTCCGAGCTTTTCATCTGTAGAAAGAGCATGTTAAGTACTTATGGTGTTTTTTTTATCTGGGATTATTTTATCTGGGATTATCGTAATGTCCCTGTCAGTGCTGCAGCCGAATCGATTTGCAGCCATGTTTATTTACGTTTACGTTGACGACAAGGGAAATAACTAGTTATTTGTTCGACGTGCTAAAGCGCGCCTTATTCAAATTAGTTATTTTGCCTACGCGCACTCTCCCGAACAGTTATTTTGCCTACGCGCTATTACTTGTAGAAATATCAATATTATTTTTACCATAGTTTCTATAGTAAAGTATAATAATTTGTTTTATTATCATATTTAATTTAAATTGAGACAAAAATTTTGATAGATATTTTCGAATATGCAGATAACTTTTTTTATGTATGATTAAAACTACCTAAAGTTATCACATTAAAGAAAAAGATTTATAAAATGAATTTACAATGTTCATATTGATACAAGTTAGCATTAGTCTCTTGTCATTTCTAGTGCAGTAAACGCTTATGAATTGTGTCTTGTGATGATTATTTTCGGCCATTGTAGGTGTTAACTGCTATCTTTTGTTTGTAATGGTACGAACTGACCATTTTGGGATAGGCAAAGGGGCGAAGGTGAAAATGACTGATTCTTTGTTTTACTACAATTTACATAAAAACATGTGACACTTACCCCTACTGAAAATCTTTATTTCTTTTATTCTTACGTAGTCCTGAAAGAATATGAAAATAAAATTCATAATTTGATTTTTATTATGATTTTTCTTTTGATTTACCTTATAACCCATTCCTTGCAAGAATAGCAACGAGACAACGAGACTTTGAAGCTGAAGTCAGATATGAACTAGTTACAAGTCTTTAACGGGAATTTCATTCGTCGAGCAACAAGTAATGGCATATCACGCATGATGTGTTATCACATTTTGGACGTTTCTATTAGACCACTGTTAGATCTCGTTGGTCGTGATTAACGTTGCCTAGTAACGGTGTTTTTAACAGCAGTTCGGCACTAAATATCACTGCGATTATTTATGAAAATCATAAGAAAAATAGTTTTATTAACTCGAAAAATTGGTATATCGCTGGATATCAACTCTCGTTATTTAATTTGAAATATAATAAACTCACCAAAGGCTCGTTTATTATATTTTGAAATTACATAACTCTAGTTGATATTCAGCGATAGCAGTTTTTTCTCGTTATGAAAACTATAAATTCATTAACATATATTCATCATAGAATGTGCTTCTCTGATTGATGTATGCACTTTTTCAAACATACAAGGGAAATTTCATTGCATCTGTTTTTTTTTAACTTTGAGTAAAAATTTAATTTATTTTTTTTAATGGTATTCTATATTGTTTGTCTTTTATTTGATTTCATATCAATTACTCTTCTATTACATGTGATGCTGATTTTGAGAAAAAAAAACTACCCTGGCAGCTGAAACTTTGACGTCGCCATATCGTTATTACCCTTCCATATATTAACGGGGAACTGAAACTTAATTGTATATAAAGAAGTTCAAAGATTCATAAGAAAAGCGGCTATCCTCACAAATAAACTGGAATGTATGTTTATCTATTACAGTAAGTGATTATTGTGTAAAGTAATGCAAACGAGTAAAGACAAACTTGCTCTAAATTTGTTCAAATGTAAAATTATTACCAAGGCAATCAATATCATATTGTTTTATAAAGATAATTATGATCAGTCCTTACGTAAGCTATATATTAACCGAATTAGGTCAAAATTGAGAGATCTTCGTAAAATAAGTGTTTGAACCTGTTGCCAAAGTTTCCGATAACGTTTCTATCGTCTGAAAGAAATACTTTGTCCAACAAAAAGAAATGGACAATGTCCAACATGGCAATGTTAACAACATTACAATGATACATATATGCTCCAAGTTCCACCTAGAGATACTTTGTCGATGTCCAACAAAACGAACTGAACAATGTCAAACATGGCAATGTTAACAAAATTATAATGGTACAGATATGCTCCAGGTTCCACTTAGAGAAAACACCTTGCCTACTTTGTACTGGGTTCCTAAGCTTAACAAAAATCTCTTCAAATATCGTTTTATTTCGGCATCTAGTAACTGTTACTACTAATTAATCCGTTCATTTAACTAGTACACGTATAAAGCAGTTGGTTATGAAATACTGTGCAAAAACTTATCAAATCTACTAAAGTACTGGATACATAATCAATCAATACAAAGACCAGTCTCATCCAGTTATTGTTTTTCTACACTATTAGTACCGTAAACAGGGAAATTTTAGCGTCAGTTTTATTTTCGCGATTGGAATGGAAGCGCGAAAATAAAACGGCGCGAATATACTTGTCTATTATTGGAGTCAATGGTCAATAATTTGGCAGTGCGAATTCAAAACTGCGCGAACTAAAATCCTTCAATTTACTGCGATATAAAGACGGCGCGAAAATTTCCCAGTTTACAGTATAACCTTTCCATATATAATTTGATTGAATACATGGGACAAAGTATTATTTTCTGATCTGTAGTTTATTTGTTGCAACAATAAGCAAGGATTCTTCCCTGATATTACTTACAATAATAATGCGGGGTAGTCAGGTCATAAAACGGAAAGCCTGATCGCGAACCATTGTAGCCAAACTGTGTGAAGAAACGCCACGCTCCATGAAGTATAAAGACCCTTCTATATTTCTCTAAAGAGAGCAGACGCATTTGGTGTCGGTATGGAAGGCTAAATTTCCTGCCCCTACCCATTACTCCCTTTCCAGTTGTATTCAAAAGTCGTTACACCGGTTTTGTCCCTTCCACATTTGTTTCTTTCTTCTTTTGCTTTCATTTTTTTGTATTGATTAACTTGTTCTCGTCCTGATATAGCTGAAATATTGCTCAATGGACGTAAAACTCTAACTAATCAATCAATCAATCTTTTTGTTGTTTTTCTGTCCGAATGAGACTTCATGAAAAAACTTCAAAATGAAACCGGAATACATGTACTTCTTGGTTCGTCTGGAAAATTTCGGAAGGAACTAGTTGTTCTGACAAGGTGTCGAATCGGACATACACGAACAACTCATGGTTATATCTTAAATAATGAAGACCAATCTGAGTGTATTCCGTGTAATTGTGCTTACACAATACAACATGTTTTACTTGACTGTGTCGATGTTGCCGACATACGTTGCACATTTTATACAGCCGATTCTCTTAAAGAATTATTCACAAACGTCACAGGCGACAAAATTATTAAATTTTTAAAAGCTGTTACTATGTAGTCTAAAATATAAGTTTTTATTATCCAATTTTTAAATTTCATCAAATCTGATCTATTTATCTTAAATTGTTTATCGTACGATTTTATCTTTTAGAAGTTATATATGACTGTTTTAGTTATACACTAATAATATTATCAACAGTTCACGCACGATATAGCTGAATTATTGCTGAAGTTGACGTTAAACAACAATCAATCAATCGATCAAAATGGACCATACGAAATATTGATAAACTTATTTCTATTTTCAAATATAGCAGCAGGTATATTGGCGATTTCATTACTATTGACTACCCCCAGTTTTGATTTTATGCAGCCATCATTTACCCTGACAAGAGCTGAAACTTAATAAAGATTTATACTCTGATTAGTTAATTTTGTTACAAAAGCAATTCTTGCGGAAGATTGGATTTCACATTTTGCACCAAAAGTGTCAGTTTTTATTTACTTTCATCTTTTCAATGTTAGAGCTGTGCTGTACGCACTGAATATTTATTAAGTCTTGACCATCAACCCTAAACGACAGAACAAAAATCTGATGAAAAAGGGTCAACCGCAAACGCTAATGATATAAAAGTTTTATATCATTAAGCGTTGCATGGCAACTGCTTATAATATAATGTTGCACATGGTTAGCTATTAAAAGGATTCTTTCTGTCTTAGGATTGTTAAAATGACTCTCTTTGCAACTAGAATGGGAAAAAGTGCGGGAAAATCCAAAATGCTCAAAATCGGATGAAATCGTGCTGGTAAGTTGTCTAGTAAGAGTGGAACTCATTTGTTATCTATTAATTTACAAAATGGTGATCTTTTTAAAAAAACAGGGAAAAGGCAGGCAAGTTCAAAGTGTTCAGAATATGATGAAATTTTATTTTGATGTTGTTCAGTAAGTGTGGAAGTCATTTCTCATGTTAAAATTTTCAACGAGGGAACCGGAAATAGGGAGGAAAAAAGAATGCTCCAAACGGGACAAAATAACACATGTAAGTTGTGAAGGTAATATATAACGTATTAATATTAAAGATTCTAAATGGCTAACGTTAGTATTTAAAGAGCACAATACGGTAATTTTTAAAACGTTAAAAGCATGTGTAACTTTACAATTGAATTCCCGTTCGCTTCAATGCAAATAACAAACAATTATCAAAATTGCAGTGACCACAAAGCTGAAAAAATTAGAAAAACGTCTAATATTAGAATTCTTTTATATTGCATAAACACAGTCATCACTTATCACTAAGGTCTTACATTCACTGTGATGATATATTTACATAAGTTAACTGGTTGGATTTTTTTTTGAAAATTTTAACACAAGAGATGAGTTGTCACGCAAATGATGACAGTGATTGTAAGAGCGTTTTGCAAGTTTAAATAATGTCTTTTGACAATCCCGCATCCATGACCAGAAAAGATATGGATGTAGCGTTGCTCGAGAATTAGCAAAGAATTCCGCTCAAACCGGTGCTAGGGGCTGTCTTGAACTTACTATGAGTTATGAGCAAAGCTCATTGCTAAAGTCTTCATGGTGACTTCAAGATGAAAAACAACAATAAGAGAGTTGTTCCTTTGCTTGTTTTTACCATGTATTTGTAGAGACTTTGTCTCTATACTTTTACTCCATATCCTTTCATTCACCACACTCACTTAACAACATTTCAATAATATGTTGCGAAATGAAAAGGAACGAAAGCTTTTGTTTCCATTCATTACGCGACATGTAGGAATTTTTTCTTGGTTTATGATATCTTAAAGTGATTCTGCATTGAAAACTGACCCTGATTCAAAGAATACTATTTTCCCTTACACTGTATCTACCCTGCACTATGTTCAGCGGTGTTGCCATAGATGACAACCAAGCAGGGGTTAAAATCCAGTCGTAGACCTTGATGGAATTTCCTATATTAACAGGTTTATAAAGATGATTTTCATCACTGTTGGCATGCGGAATTATATAATTTATTCTACCTTTGCAACTCACCTTACCAATTATATAGAGCTGCGTGCAACACTTTAATCTGTGTACCTTATGTATCTTACCTGTTGCAGCCTTATCCTTCGATCTATTTCCTACCCACATAATGATCACCGTGTACTATTTTACAACTCTAGATTTCTTACGAAGAGGAATAACTAGGTTACCGAAAGCTATATTTAGATACAGCTTAGGTGGCCTAATCACTTAGGGTACTGGACAATAGTGCAGTCGGTGTTGCCATAGATGACAACAAAGAAGGGGTTCAAATCCAGCCGTAGACATTGCTGGATTTTCCGATGTTAGGATTAAAATCATTATTTTCATCACTGTTGGCATTTGGAACCATATATTTTACATTTGCAGCTCACCTTACCAATACATTATCATTCATATTATAAAGAGCTGCGTGCAACGCTATAATCTATATACCTTAAGTATCTTACCTGTTGCAACCTTATCCTTCTATCTGTTTCCTACCCACCTGATGTTCATCGTGTATATGTCACAACTCTAGATTTCCTACGAGGAGGAATGACTAGGTTACCAAAAGCTATATTTAGATATAGCCTAGGTGGCCTTGTTTCTAGGGCGCTGGACAAAGTGCAGGCGGTGTTGCCAAAGCAGGGGTTCAAATCCAGCCGTAGACCTTGCTGGATTTTCCGATGTTAACAGGCTTAAAAAGATGATTTTCATCACTGTTGGCATTCGGAATAATATACTCTACCTTTGCAGCTCAACTTACCAATACACTATCATTTGATAGATTTCGTTCGAAATGATTTCATAACCTTTTGTTTCAGTAATTGCCCTTTGAATGTTTTTAGATTCTGGAAAAAATATTACTCCTTAACGGTAAGTGGTAGAGACCTGAGATCTACACCATAACTCAAAGCAAGTCCAGTGCTCCTATTGATCTAAAGGTCAAAGTTGAGTTATAACCTTGACCTTTGACCCTTAACCTTGTAATCACACAAGGCCTACATTTGTTTGTCTCCTCCTTTGGATGATTCGTTACATTAAGGTCGAAGGAATCAAATGACTCCTTAACCGAGTTGTTTCCCTTTTCTTTTTGATATTTCACCTTTCATCTTAATAGTAAATATAATAATTTAGTAACAACAGCCAATGTAAATGAAAAGTATGTTTAATTTCGTTGTGAGAATGACTAAATCTCTTTTAGAAACTTTAGCCCCTAGAAGGTAGTTTTTTGTGTTAGTTAGTTCACATTTTGTATTTAACTTCCATATGATAAGAGCTTTTAATCGGTACAATATTTGTAGACATTTGACATTGATCTTGCTATGAGGGAATTTTGTTAAACTTAAACAACCCTGTATCTAGAATTTAGTTGTTGAGTGGTGGGGTGTTTATAATTAGTATTTGGTTTAGTTGTGATATGAGCTTTCTGACAATTAAAAAACTTTAAACTTGCTTCTAGAAAGTAGACATTGAACGGTAGGGTGTTCATATACGGTCGTCAAGTTGGTTACCTATTTGCTATACCCTATTCGCAATTTACTTATATCCTACTCTATTGTCGCCATTTTACCTAATCCCTGTTCCCTATTTGCTATTAACTGTTTCCTTATTCCCCATTAGCCATTTACTTATTTCCTATTCCTTACTCCCCTTTACCTATTCATCATTTACTTAATATAATCATTAACTCGATAAGTTCTTTAATTAGTTGCTTTTTACTCTTGATTAGTTGATTGATTTATTATTTGATTGGTGTTTAACACCAACTTTAAAAATATTTCAGATAGATCATGGCGTGTACTGTTGAATTATAATAATTTAAGAAAACATACAGACGTTTAAAATAGTAAAGTTATGTACAAGTAAAACAAATTTCTCAAAGACCCTCTGCTTGAATAGAGTGCGCACTATGTTATACTCTCTATAAATATATTTGAAAAAAAAAGACTGAAGAAGCAGAGGGTGAAAGCTGGGAAAATACTAACATTTCATTAGCAGCTACGTCTACGTTTTTATTGTATAACTTTTAAGAGTTTGATTTGTAAGCCTAATAATGAAAAGGAAATTTGCAATGCAACATTTTTTAGATCTTCAATCCGAGAAACATTTTGCATTGGTAACACTATAGAAGTTAACTGTAGCAATATTTTGAAAATTCAAGGTTTTGCTTATGCAAGAGAGATCACAGGACCCTTTTTCGTTAAAAAAAAACAGATATTAGACAAATATTTACAAAAAATTGAAAGAGTTTTTGTCATTAAAGAAAATTGGCGAAAGTTTAAATTCGAGTTATATAGGAACAAGTCCTCTGAAGTATAAATGGTCATGAATTTGAGATATTGAAATAAAGATGAACATGCGGCATTTGAGTCGAACCATTACCCTATAATGTTAAGAGTTTAGTCATTATCACAAAACAACTACAACTACATGTACTTAAGATTACAACGACATTTAACAAAAAAAGCAAAAACTGGGAGTTTTTGAAGCACTGAACCTATATTATTGACATAGTGGAAGATGTATTATATGACAATACATTGAGAACGATTACTGTCTTCTTAGAACTAAAGAAAATGACCCAAGGTTATGGATAAAGGCAAAAAATTTCTTCACAAGAAAGTGGTTAGGAGAAAAGTATCCAGATGGAAAAGAACGAGTGGGTATTTATGTACTTGTTTTTAAAGCAAAATTTTAAAGCAGAGATTTCATAATGACTTTATTATCTAAAATGACACATTTTTAACATTAAGAATTTTATCAGCAGCACATGTTGTATTTTGTTGACGTCACAGCAGCACTTGATTGATAAATATATTACAAAAACTTTTGTACAGGACAAGTCGTTGTGATCGGATGTGTTTGAACAAAAGTCCCCTTCTACTAGATTTATCTCGTGTAAGAACTGATTTCCTAGATGTGAAATCACTCCTTTAGCACACATGCACATTTCTCCACGCTTTGCTAGTACCCTATTACCTATTTGTTGCCCATTCGATCATCCCATGAAAGGTGTTATTTGTTTGTTGTTTTTTTTTGTTGTTTTTGTTGTTTTTTGTTTTTGTTTTATCTTTTTAAGGATTGTGTCAAACTCAAAAACATTTAGAAAAGAATGTATACTAAGATGAAATCTGAAACAGGTTTAATACCTTAATTCGAAATCAGACATTTAAATGAAATAAATAAAAAGTAATTTAAAAAAACAGTTGGTGTTTTAAACACAGTGTTTCATATAGTTCCAGATAATTTACTAAATATTGTATTGATTTTAGGAGTGCAAATTTGTTATGCTTATGTCGTTAATATTTAATACTCTTTCAGACATTTAAACTGGAATTCAATACATGCAATACACCCGATATTTAAATGGTTTATCTATATTTTATTTTATTTTACATAGGTATATACCAATGAAATTGCAACTAAGAAGTCCAGTTTGGGCATGATTCGGGTAAATATTTATTGTAGGTTTGGAATTAGTCATTCTTACAACGAATATATACATACTTTACATGTACATTGACTGTTCTTGCTATTTCTCAAATTTTAAAATTAAGATGAAAGGTGAAATACCCAGATGTGGAAAGTCGATTACAAATGGTGGAAATAAAGTATTATGTATTATTTACTTTTTATTTTATACGCATTTTTGACTCACTGAATTAAACACAATTATACATGGAAAAAAGTAACTCGGGATAGTCAACGAACTCAATATCAATGGATATACTTATTGTTCAGAATACTTTTGGCTGTTATGTAGATGTATGCAAGATATTCTTTTAATTTACTCTCTGGAATGCCATTTGAACAGACATAGAAGTCATGTGTTCGTTTTTTAGGACGATAAACGTTTTTTAGCACTTACGGGAACTAATTAATAAAAAGTCAATTGTTTGAATGTTAAAAAAAGTATTAGTAGTATTAATTTTGTGTTATATACTGCCTTTAATTGAAGACAAGTTGTTGTTCTAAAGGACAACAAAGCAAAAAGTCACAACAGGAACAGGAATCATTATACAAAGGAGAAATATTACGATTTTAAAATCAGTATTCCGAAATAGAGCACTGTAAGTTATTAGTTAATGAAATTTGCCTACACCATTGTGCTACATTATATATCTATTTAATGAGCATCGAACATGTCGAACTTGACTGGAAACTAACCGGTTAAAAAGATAAAGAACAATTTCAAAATACGTATGCAGAATTTATAGTATATCAAAATTTAAATTAAATGGCATTCTCTATTGTCATTATTTATGTTAGAAAATCAATATGGAGATCTGTTGCGTCACTGTATTCTGTCATATCCTAAAAATAGTTTTACCTCTTTCTTTGTTGACTTTACCCATGACCATCGATTAAAAATGGCGGGTGAAATAATCGTCTCATGGCGGGAAAAAGATCCACGCATTGTATGAAAATATATGAGGGACCCTTGAATCGCATTATACATGTATACATGTGAATTATTTTCTATCATTGATATAACATTATCATATGAAGTCTTTGTAATCTTGATCAAAATGAACCGAGTTGCTATTCAGATATAAGTAAAATTTTGTCAACCGATTGGACAGTAGATTGAGAAAATAATTTCAATCATCGTGACAATTTTTTCGGTAATTTTGTTACTAACCTCATGTTCTTAAAATTAAAAGATCTTAGTAATAAATATGTGTTTGTACCAGTTGACAAAGCCTCTAACAACGTTTCTATTATTTGAAAGAAATACTACATCGATGTCCAACAAAATGAATTATCAAAGTCTAACACTTTCAAACGTACTAATTTTGAAGAAAAATCATTAACCAAACAGCAATTCAACGATACAAAAATGCTCCAAGTTCCACCCAAAGATAACACCTTGCCTACTATGTACTGGGTTCCTAAGCTTCACAAAAATCCCTACAAACATCGTTTTATTTCGGCATCGAGTAACTGTTCTACCACTAATTTATCCATCCATTTAACCAGTGCGTTCACTTGTATTAAAGAGTTAGTTATCAAACACTGTGAAAAAACCTATCAAAACTCTAGTGTAAATTACTTTTGGAGTGTAAAAAATTCCATTGAAGTTTTAGATAAATTACAATCAATAAAAAGACCAGTTTCGTCTATTGACAGTTATGATTTTTCTACACTTTATACAACCCTTCCACATAAATTGATTAAATCAAAATTGGGACAACTTATTAAATGGTCTTTCAAATTTTCTGGTCTACAGTTCATTTGTTGTAATAAAAAGCAAGGATTCTTCTCTAATATCATTTACAATAATCATAGTTCCTGGACTTGTGATGACATGATTAAGGCACTGAATTTTTTGCTGGACAATATTTTTGTTCGTTTTGGCAACATCGTTTATCGACAGGTCATTGGAATTCCCATGGGTACAAACTGTGCACCTCTCATTGCAGATCTTTTTCTGTTCTGTTACGAACGGGACTTTATGAAAAAACTACAGAATGGAACCGTACAAAACAGTGATCAACTTATTTCAATTTTCAACGATAACAGCAGGTACATCGACGATATCCTTACTATTGACAATCCCCAGTTTTTAGACTATGTCGACCTCATATACCCGCAAGAACTGAAACTTAATAAAGCAAANATCATTGACTCTGGCAAAATTAAAACTAAAATTTATGATAAAAGGGATGATTTTGATTTCACAATTACTAATTTCCCTTTTCTTGATGGCGACGTTCCTGTAGCTCCATCATACGGGGTGTATATATCACAACTAGTACGATTCGCACGCGTCTGTTCTACTCTTGACGACTTTAATGAGCGTAACCTTACTATCACATCCAAACTTTTACAACAAGGTTACAGATTTCATAAATTGATTAACACCTCTAAGAAGTTTTATAGAAGATATGTAGATTTGATTTCTAAATATGGTGCGACTCGCAAACAGCTTATTACTAAGGGCATTTCTCACCCTCGATTTTATGGAAATGTTGTAGAAAACTGATAAAAAATCCAGAAAAACTGGGACGTAACTTACATTCTTTACGTAATAGGGGATATTGACAGGATATTCTTCAGGATTCCGTTAAATTGGCTTTGGGATCCAATGACCTGAAGATATTACAGGTATACTGGCCTCTCACTGATACTGCCGATGTCTACTGAAATCTATGATAATTCTTTACCAAACCCTTCGGGGAGTTTTGAGTTTGATCTTTATTCCGTAGTGCGACAGTGTTTTACCAGCAGACTAGGCTCCTTGAGCTAGCCGGCAGTTTAGCGGCGAGCGCTCTTCGACCCATCTTTCTAAATTACGTTTTGTCTTTTTCTTTCCTTCTCAAGATTGTGGTCTTGGAGTTAGTAGTCTACCTGTATTGGGTTTTATTTGTATGTTTTATTATACTATAGGGAAACGGGATAGAGAAAGGGGAGGTTTGGGTACCCATAAACCGCTTTAACCCTACCGCTAACTCTTGCTAGTGCCGGTACCAAGTCCGGCTATCCCGAGTTCCTATCGTTGTCCATGTTTGTCTTTTGTCTTTTGTCATGTGATTGTGGTTTACGGCCATTGTAGATGTTTCCTGTTATCTTTCTTATATTAATCTTGAATATATAAAAAAAATGCTTACCATTTTCTGATTATTCTAACAGTATTTGTAGTCCTTAGGAAAAGATTAATGACGTATGATCGCTGCGAGCTAACAAGCAAGCTTTCTTCCTACTATTGCTGTCAGAAAGGTTACCGGATGTCAGAAAATGAAACGAAAGTAGGGTATTGAAAAAAGTTCGTATCTCCTGTCCTTATAACTGTTAGTCTTGCACCTAAGTACAGAAAAAAATTATATCAATTAGCGAGTATATAAGTTTCTGATAATACAGTGTTGTATAAGGACACAGAGGAAAATATCAGTATGATATTCTAAATATCGTATTATTACTCGCCGGAAGTATACACATTTTGATCTGTTTGATCCGGAAGTATACACATTTTGATCTGGTACCTATGTAAATTGTTGTGTTAAAGTTTTGGCACAAAAACAAAGGAAATTCTTCGCGTCTGTTAAACAGCTGATTTAACAAAAACAGTAAATAAGCCGTAAAATCTTGATTTTTTTGTCGCTTTGACATGGACATATTTGAAATATTCAACTTGCAGAAGATTGCAAGTAATGTTTCATCAAACTCGCCTGTGTTAAACAGTTCATATATAAAATTATGTAAAAATATGGAAACACATTAAGTCGCAAAATGGAATCTGCATCACTTCAAGCAATAATTTAAAAGTAGCTGTATTTTTAAGCTTAATTAAGGCTAAACTTAAGTCAAGCTGATTGAATGCTAGAAAAATAAAAAATCTAGAATCATAACTATTAAGTCTCTAGTTTCCTTCTGTTATATTGCAATGTATGATAATATTTTGGTAGTACAACATCAGAAACAAGCCCTGGATAAAGTATCATGATTCGGGAGAACGAGCAATATAGGTTCTCAGATATCGAGTATGTGCGAGAGAAAAACACACACACACACAAACAAATATGTACAAAAAGATTGTTCATGGCCAAATTTGGTAAAGTTTAAAACATAATATCAAAATAAAACAGATGGTTTCATGATATATAATTTATCAGAAACATCAGTAATAATAATCATACATTTTTAATTTTAGGTTACAAGATTTTAGAGCATGTTGCATTGATTGTAACCTATGACTTCTCCGTTATGTTTGGTAGAGTAAGTTGTAGTTTATAAATATAATGTATATGCAAAAGCTACTTCACCAAAACCACACTTGCAGTATCAAAGATGTAGATATGAAGAGGGGAAATTATCAGTAAAATTGAGCAAACCAAAAGGTATCTGTTTGTAAATAGTTGTAAGTAATATAAATTGTAATAAGTACTAACACAGAACAATAATTTCAGTGTCATCATAGTTACCTTGACAAGTATTATACTACTTGTCTGTTTAATAGTCGGGTGGACATATACTCCTTGATTGGTTTTTATATTTTATACTACTTTCATTGACATTTAATTTCTTTACAAACTAATTTAGCTATTTATTGTGCATTTTTGTTTGTCATTTTTCCCAATAAAGAAGCAATTGTGTTTTGTTACTTTATTAGGTTCCTTGTAAAGATTGCCCAAATGTCAGTGTGCTATGTATAGGTTAAACAATGGGTTTGCCATGGTTCATTTACTGTCAAATACCAAGGCAAAGCCGATGAGTTATAAGTACATAGCAATGCAAATCATTGTATGACATATATATTTATACCATATTCACACCTTCTTTTTTCAAGTCTTTTTCTCAATAACTACAAGTGATAATTCAATTAAATTTGTTTTTTAGCTTGGTCTTAGTAAGTACATGACAGACTGCCATATGCCTTTTGACTTGACCTCTATTTCACGGTCAAGTGCACAGGTTCATAGTTTTGGCTTCAGTATGTTTCTCAATAACTACTAGTGATATGTCAATGGATTAAGTATAAAGCTTGGTCTTGACTAGTTCATGCCAGTCTGCGATATGATTTTGACCTCAATTTTACGGTCCAGTGCCCAGGTTAAGTTTTTTGCTTAATCCTGTTTCTCAACAACTACAAGTGATAAGTCAATGATAATTTGTTAATAAAAAAATTATAAAGTTGCAAAAATGAACAGTAAATTTAGTTATGCTGTACACGTGTTTCAAGGAGTAACCTCTCATCAGCAGCATTAAAATCAAATAATATGGAAAGCCATAATCAAAAGATTGTAAACAAAGAAGTACTCATTACCAAAAATATCGAAATAGGAAGCCAAATCCAATACTAAGGACATGCACCGAGTGCCATACACGGAATAAAGCAGTAGTATTTCTAAAGGGTTAGAATTTTGATAAAACGATAAAATTCTATAAATCGCTAGGTAATTTTTCCTGCCAGACAAGTCTGACTATTGGACTGTTGAATACCCTCGGGGACCTCTGGTCCAACAGCAGTGGCATCGGTCCAATGGTTTCAAATACAAAAATACCAAAGTTGCAAAAATGAACAGTAAATTTAGTTAGCTTAGTCTTGGTTAGAACATGTCAGTCTGCCACATTACTTTTGACCTTGACTTAATTTCACAGTTTATTGCCCATGTTAGGTTTATTTTTTGCTCAAGTCTGTTTCTTTACCTATATGATAAGTCAATGATATTTAGTATATAGCTTGATCTTTGTTTAAAGCTGAAAGTCTGTAATATGGCTTTTGACCTTAACCTCCATTTCACGGCCCAGTGCCCAGGTTCAAGGTGTACTGTTTTGCTAAAGTCTGTTTCTAAACAAGTACAAGTGATATGTCAATAACATTTGGTAAACAGCTTGGAATCCGTTAGTACATGTCAGTCTGCCATATTGCTTTTGACCTCGAACTCAATTTCACTGTCCAATATCCAGGTAAAGTTTTTTTTTTTTTGGCTCAGGTCTGTTTCTATATAACTAAAAGTGATAAGTCCATACTATTTGGTTGATATCTTAGTCTTTGTTAGTTAATGATAATCTCCCATATTGCTTTCGACCTTGACCTTCATTTCAAGGTCAAGTGCAAAGGTTATTTTTTTTTGGGGGGGGGGGGTAAGTTACTACAGGTGATGTGTCAATGATATTTGGCTTTGGTGAGTAAATGGAGTACATGTCAGTCTGCAATTTGGCTTTTGACCTTGACCTCCGATTTTATTTCCAGTACCCGGGATAAATATAAAAAAGAAAGGAAATGGGGTAAATGTCAAGGAGACAAAACCCATATCCAAGTTAAAACGACCCAAAGCAAAGCATCTAGGGGACACCGTACGGTCTTCAACACAGTGAGGAACCTCACACCATATAGCAAGCCCTAAATGGCCCCAAAGGGTTAAAAAGTGGATAAAGTTGTTTCTACTTAAGTATATTTCTCAAGAACTACAAGTGATAAGGCAATGATATTTGGTGCAAGTATATGGCTTTTGCCTTTGTTAGTACACTCAATCTTCCATATGACTTTAGACCTTGATGTAAGCCTCACTGTCCAGTTACTTTCCACCTTGGCTCAATTTGATGGTTCAGTGCTCAGTTTACATTTGTTTTTGCTTTGTTTCTATAACTATATGAGTTAATGGTGATCAGCATATAGCTTGATTTTGGCAAAAAGATAAAAGTCTGCCATATGGCTTTTGACCTTAACCTCAATTTTACAGTCCAGTGCCCAGGTTACGTTCTTTCCTTAAGTTTATTTTAAAATGATTACAAGTGATAAGTCAATGATACTGGTTTATGGTTTTGCCTTGGTTAGTACTTGTCAGTCTGCCAAATGGCAGAAGGTTGAATTTTTACTTAAGTCTATTTGCTTAGATATATTTCTTAAAATAATTACAAGTGATATGTTTGTGATATTCAATATATAGTTTGGTCTCGGTGAGTACAGTACAGGCAGAGTCATATGATGATAAATGTCCCTGTCGGACATGTCCCAAACCCAAAATCTGACAATTTTATGAGGGGTCATTAAAATTGTCCTTCTGCTTCACTGGTTTTAATTAGGGTATAGGTGATCAGTTTTATTACTTGTTTTAAATCTATTTTATTTTTATATATTTAATTTGAAATAGATAGTAATTATTAAAAAAAATAAAGAAAAAAATATAATAAGTTGTATTTTTTTTAAATAAGACACAAATCATGACTTTTTTCATACTAATATGAATCTCATAAAATTTTATGCAATTATATATATAAGAAATTTCATACTATTTATTAATTTTTTGATGGATTATGATTTGTTTTTTTATTTTTATATATATAATTTTTTTTATATTTTTATCAAAAAATTAAAAACTATATTTACATAGAAAATAGAAATATTCATTTGAAATTTTCTAAATTGTACATGTATAATTATCAGGTGTGAAATTGTTTTTTGAAAAGTTGAAATACAAAATCAAATAAATGCAAAACTTATCAAATTATTGATTAATTTAAATATTAGATAATTATCAGTATTTTTATTTTTTTATTCATTATAATCAAAAATGCATTTAAAATTTATTAAAATGATTGTGACTTTCCACAGGTAAAGGATAATCACTGACTTATCACTAAATCACCACACCAGTCAAGTACATTAATTATTTTATGACCCATGTTTTATGACCCTTAAGCCTCATTAGCAGCAGGGATTAGTCTTACTGGGACATCTGTGGGACAAGTCTGACATCATTTTTGATTGGGACATCGATCATCATATGTCCCTGCCTGTACTGTACATGTCACTCTGCCTTATTGCTTTTAACCTTGTCCTCAATCTTAGGGCCCAGTGCCCAAGTTAATTTTGTTTGCTTTAGTCTGTTTCTCAATAACTAATAGTGATAAGTCATTGGTATATAGTATATAGCTTGGTCTTGGTTATTACATGACAGTCTGGTAATTGGCTTTTGACCTTGACCCCAACTTCAGGGTCTAGTGAAACATGGTTTATTTTTCTGATTAGATCAGTTTCAATAACTATAAGTGGTGGGGCAATTATATCTGGCATGTGGGTTGCTTTTTAGTAGTACATGACTGTTTGCCATATGGATTTTGACTCGACCTCACTTTCATGGTCTAGTAAACATTGTAAAGTTTTTCATATTAGATATGATTCTAATAAGTGTAGTTGGTAGGGAAATATCTGTTATGAAGGTTACTCTTAAGTACCAACATATGATTTTTGACCTTGCCTAAATTTTGTCCTTGAGTGAAAATGTCAGTTTCTCTCTAACTATTCATTGTAGATCAATGATATTTTGTGTGGGTTAGTCTCATGTGGAACTGACAATATGCTGTATGGAAATTTCACGGTCGATTGAATTTGTTAAGATTCTAAGTGACATTTGAGCAAATGACTTATGTCTGTGACCTCAATTTAATGGTCTATAGTAGCATCTTTTGTTTTTTCAGACCAGGCCAGATTGATTTTTCTCATCAATTTAGTCGACCGAGCAGAGACGGGCGAAACTCTGTTCAGAGACCACAACTTTGTAAATCAGTCAATCTGTAATGAAAGGGTTTATTTGTGGGGTCTCTCCTGTGAAATAATTTTTGTTAGATTGTTCTAGAACTGATCTGTTGTCTTCAGTTATTACTACGAAACATGCTAATTGATCTGCTATTATCTACGTGGTTTAACCCTTTCTTCACTTGATGTTGACTGAATACCTTAGTGCAACAAATAAAAGAATGAAAAGATATGGTGTAAATGCACATGGAACAAAATCTCTACAAATAAATGATGGAATCAAGCCATGGAACAACTTTTACTGTTGTTCTTTATCTTAAGGCCTTCAACAATGTAAAAAGTATGAAAGCACAATTATGTATAATTATAATCATTCTGAGAAAACTTTTTTCTTTATTGGTTTTGTCGAAATATGGAATGTATGTGTAACATGCAAACAAATGCAACTAACCTGATATCCTTCGTCCGATTCAGGAACAGTTACAGCAATAATAACAAGTAAATATTACAATCAGTGTACATTCAACAGCCATCAACCATGCGTATATATAAGTTGTGTAGATCTGCGTGCTACGTCATCATAACATAGGGATGTGTTAGAGCCTGGACTGGTGATCCCGTAACTTCGGCTGCTCAGCACCACAATCGCCCCAACTTGGAGGAACCAGGCCAGGGAAGAAACCAAACTGTAAACTGTTGTTGAACTAAGTAGGTGTACATCCGGAAAACCATTGTACCATTCCAATCAATAGCAACCATGCAATTCTGTAACAGCTTAAAATAATTATTTACAAGCTATGTACAAGTATGGCATCATCAAAACCATTTATACCATAATTAGCATTATAAGAAACTTAAAAACAATGTTGTTAATTCCTCCTTGGACATTGTCAAGCTATTTACAAAAACTGTGTCTATGCTCATCACCCTAATCTAATACCCAGAAGCTCCCCTGTAAGCAGAAACTGACGAGGCCGAGGGCCCTGACAGAAAACTTTAGGGATCCCATAAAACTGTAGAGCATTCTGGTTGGTGGTCCAATTCAGCACTGAGAGTGGTACGTTACGGAGCAGGGCAACCTTTTCTGCAACAGCTCTTAGGTTCCACGGATGGTTGGGTCACAGGTAAATGGAGACAGAAAAGGTGAGTCTGACTCCAACAACAACTGGTTAATGGGTATTCTAGGAACCACTGTCGGACATTCATTCACTGACTTCCAGGTCAACCCAAAGGCAACGTTGGGTAGTGCCTGCCATTGGTGTAGTTCATCCAGGTTGCCTACAAAGCAATGGCGATGAATCTTGAGGTGTAGACAATCCTGTTCTGCCATAATTTCTTAAGCCCTTGCGGCAGCTGGCCCATCACCTTTATCCCGGCAGTGAATGACTACTGGTAATCGACGACTCCTGGCCAATTGGAGGTGGTCCTTAAAAGCTTTCTCCTGCTTTGATTTAATTCTCTGGGAACACTCGATTGGGTCTCTGCAAGGAATGCATTTGCAGGCGGTGGTCAAATCTAACCCTGTTTCACCAACCCCGACACACCGCTCATTGTCTAACAGGGAGTTCAGTTCCTCCATTCGAGCTTTGGAAATTACAGCACTGGCTTCATGAGGGTGGACTCCAAACGTAACATACACTGTCCTAGACAACCCGACGACCGTCTCCCAGGACCCCCAGTGGCGAGGGAAAACAAAGTTGGCCACCCCATAATAAAATCCATGGTCGTCTCTTGGTGCAATCACCTGCTGCATGTGGATGAAATTCTTCAGTGCGAACCTCTTAACAGTCAATTCCAGATGAAAGTGTGTATCAACAAAAATAAATGGTTCTGGAAAAATCATAATGGACTTCTTGACATCTCCCCCCTCGTACTTCAGGCACTTTTGGTATTTGTGAAATTTCTTTTGGTTGGCTGGGCTGACACGTCGAAGGAGGCTAGCCATCATTTCCCAATTTGTCAGGCACGCAACGTGGTTGGGTGGATGTAGAAGGAGTTCCTGTACATTGTTGGGACAGTAAGTTTGGACATAAAACAGCAGGAACTGTCTTTCCAGTTCGGAGAAGCTACTCCTTATGGTGGTGTACAGACGCCTGTCAGTTGCATATTCCAGAAGATCATCCAAGGTTTTTAACTGCAACCATGAGGCCAGAAGGTGGAGTGACCCATTTACAAACAAACGCCAGGCGTGGAGATTGTCGTCATCAAATGTACAACCAACCTAATGATTTAAGATGTGACGTACGGCCAGGGTGGATGTCTGTGCCTCCTGTTTATGGCAGTCCCAGCAGGCTGTGGCAGCGGACCAGAACCAAGGCAAGTGCTCCCTCATGACATACCGTTTGATCTTCTCCCTTGACTGGAGACCACAAACAAAACTAGTGCGAATTCTGTTCTTGGAAACCACTGGACCATCACCAGATGCTTGTCCCTCTACAGGGCCGGGGGCCCTAGAAGAGGGACCTTCACATAGCTCTTCCAATCCGTTGGTCCAAGACTATGCGGACATCACTGTCTTCCTGGGGCGTAGATTCCACTTTCGGTTCTTCCATCGTCTCATCGAGGACCATGAACTCCTCATTCTCAAAGTCTATTTCTAATATCTGAGAGTCTTCATCAGTTGCCCAGGACTCATGAGCACTAAGGGACAACACGTCCTCATCCGTCTCCATCTTAACAGTCAAAATGCACAAATACAGAAAACCTGAAACAATAAAAATACGAAAACCTAACGTATGTACAATATATACAAAATATGAACCTGTGACTTCAACAGGTATAATCCCTCAGGTGCGCCGGGGCTCGGACTTTGCGCCCCGTCCTGGAATATCTCTCAGGGTCCGAAACTGAAGCTGCTGGACCCTTTTCAGAGGGTATCATTTCTGGAATAAAAGTCGGGTTATCACATGCTTTAGCAGATTCACCATTTGATGGCTGCGCCAGGGCCGTGGGCCCTTGATCTAAAATAAACTTAGCAGAAGTATCATTAATTTCAGTAGTAACAGAAAGGTCATGTGCCCCAATAGATTCTGACTGATCATTCATCCCAGGTCGTGCAAGTGTGTCAGTTCTTCTTGTTCGACATCTCCAGTAAAGATCTCGTCTATGTATGGCATCGTTTTTTCAGGATCGTAGCTGGACAGATCGGATGTCGGCTCTTCTCTCACGTCTAAGTCAAATAGCTGACTCCTGATTCTACGCAGCCAGAGAGGGGATATTTCTGTCATCACATCGCTTGAGGCGGTTGTGGTGGATCACACTTAGC
Organism: Modiolus philippinarum; assembly: GCA_002080025.1. NCBI lineage: Eukaryota > Metazoa > Mollusca > Bivalvia > Mytilida > Modiolidae > Modiolus > Modiolus philippinarum. Next base: position 249,614 of record MJUU01015785.1, on the reverse strand, counting down.
CCCTTTCTATCCTGCAGTCTGTATAGGGGATAAGACGAATCTACAACTAGGTAAGGCCCCGTCCATGTTGACCTGAGCTTTTTACTTTGTCCGATCTTTGTTGACGAGTCCACCTTATTCACCAAATCTCCTGGTTCGCACTGGTGCTCAACCAATCGTAGGTCATAGGAAAAAGAAAGGAAACGGGGAATGTGTCAAAGAGACAACGACCACAAGGGGAGTAATAACAACTCAAAAGCCACCATAAGATCTTCAATGAATGGTGAGGAAACCCCACACCCAACGGCAGGTCGGAGTTGCCCCTAAATAAAGAGTAATCAAGTTCAGCAAAATAAACATCATCCTAGACTCCCATAGACATAAAGTGAACTAACTAGAAAACAGACAAGGACACACAAAGGCTTCATAAAGTTCCTGACTAAGGACAGGCGCAAACCTGCTGCGGTGGGGTTAAACTAGTTTTATTGGACCAAACCCCATTCTGGTGTGCTCGAACAACCCATAGCGAGTAATGAAAGCGGTCTTCTTTCTGTCAGCCTCTTCTAGCTCTATCTGATAATATCCACTGACCAAGTCGAGGGTACAGAAGGTAGTGGCACCTTGTAAAGAGTCCGGGTAGTCCTCTATGAGTGGAAGAGGAAAACAATCTTTAACAGTGCGGTCATTCAAAGCCCTAAAATCCACTTCAAAGCCCTAAAATCCACGCACCATCTGACAGATCTGTCGCGCTTCCGCACTAGCACTGGCGCTGATGCCCATTCTGATGTGGATGGAATAATAATTCCGGCATCAAGCAGTCTTCTTAGATGGTCTATCTCCACATTCTGGAAGCCTAACGGGGTTCTGCGTATCCGCTGTTTAACAGGTGGATTGTCTTTTGTATCGATCTTGTGCTTGATATCAGTCAAACAACCAAAGTCCAAATCATTCTTGGCAAACACATCTCGGAACTCAGTCAATAGGGAGTGTAAAGTGGATTTCTGTTTTCCAGTCAGACCAGATATGGATCGGTTGTACAAATCTTGAAGGTGTGAAGGTAATCATTCTGTTGTTGGTTAGGTGTCGGTTTGGTCTAATTACGACAGTGGGGCAATCTTTACAGCCCCAAGATCTTCTTCATCCAACATTTCGTCAATTAATTCAGCAAAGCCAACACAAGACCCTTTTTTAAGTTTAACAAATCTCCCAGTGTCATTAATAATTTGTACCACACACTTTGGTCCGGTTCCGAGGACATGTGATATCAGCACTGGTAAATCAGAACGTGAAGTGGGGGTCACAATGTACTCTTCCTTAGGATGTGCTTCTACTCCAACTGTCAACAACATGGTGGAATTGGGTGGTACTGATACAGTCTTGATTAAGCGTACATTGCTTGTTGATTCTTCACCCCTTAATAACTTTGCAGGGATAGGTCTTTCGTTTAAAGTAATCATCATGTGCTGAAGATCCACTACCGCATGACAAGCATTCAGGAAGTCTAGCCCAAGTATCAAGGTATCGGACATTTCAACTACACACACATCCCACGGTGTAGTAACATCGCGTATGGTTATTTCGAAATTGGTCACCAACTTACCAATTACAGGCTGAGAACCTATTCCCTTTAATAAGACAGACTCATAGTCATCAGTTACATCAGATACCAAAGAGCTACTCATCAATGTAATCATGGCTGCAGTATCAACAATCGCTTCCACTTTGTTACCTTTTATAGACGCTGGTATCACCACGCTATTGCCCATAGCTCTCCGTACTACTAATTCCTTCAGGCTCTCTGTTTCCTGGGTCAGACATGAGCCTACTTGCCCGACCCCTTCCCGTTTTAAGCTTTGGAGTTTTGGGTTGCAGGATTTGTCGAGGTCTCGGTCCTCTGAGCTGATGGCGAAACATTGCGTCTAAAGGGAAGATTGGTCTGGTTTTTGTGAGGTCGTGGTGTTCTATTCGGAGATGGGGACCTAGATGACTCGGGACTTCTGAACCTTGATGACTGTCTTGGTGGCGTAGGTGATCTACGAGAATTAGTGGTGTCCTGTTTCCAGGTTGGCCTGTAGTTTCTTTTATACTCTGGGGATTGTGATCTCCTCAGCAGTTGGCCTACTAGACTGACAAGATTGCGAACGTCAGACTGAATTGCGTCAGAGTCCTTACTATCTTGCGGGGCCGGGGGCCTCTGAAAAAGAACTATCTGAATCTTTTGTATCAGAGAAGGCTACTTGCCTTTGAGTGTACAGCTTAGGTGAATAAGCCTTTCTACTGCCATAAATGGCCCTCTGTCTGACCAATGAAGATTTAACCCATTTTAAAGCCTCATTGAGTGACCTTGGGTTCTTTTCAATTACAATACGTGCTGCCTCTTTTTCCTGGCAGCCCCTTAGGAATGCGTCTGTTCCAATTTGGTCAATTATGTCGCCACCGCTCCTGTAGTAACCATCCATAGTGAGGAAATGGACTCTTTCTACAAACTCCTCTACATTTTCATTATCTCTCTGTCTGATGTATTGGAGTTGTGCCCTAGCAGCGGAAGCCTCTTCTTTTTTACTAAAACGACGCTTCATATATTTGCGTAATTCCTCATAATTTGATAAATGTGATCGGCGAGTATATTCCAACGCTACCTCTGACAGACAATCAAGGAACCTACACATCTTCTTGGCATTGTCCCACTGACGCCTACTTGCAGTTCTTTCGAATTGGTAACTGAAAGCCTCCCATGACAAGTTTCCTGAACCTGTAAAAACTGGCATCTTGGGAGGTTGAGGACTACGACTCCTGTCTCGAATGGTACTATTCCTCCAGCGTGACGATTCCCTTTCCAAAGACTCTCCGCTCGATGAAGACGACTCTCTTTGACAGCGCTTTCTGTTTTTACTGCGATGTCTAGTGGGTGATGAAATGGAAAAGTCGTAGTATTTGATTGACTAGGGGAAGGCGCGGTAGCATTTGCTGCTGTTGTAGCATATGATGCTGGAATCGCCTGCACATTTGGTGTAGCATTGTCAACTGCTGGCTTTTAAAGTAGGTCTCCGGAAGGGTTAATCCCGACATTTGGGTGTATCGTAGGAGGCAGAATGTTATATTGCCAATAAGGCTGAGTCTGGTATGGTGTGGCACCAAAGCCAGTGGGTTGACTTCTAACAGTGTTAGTCGATTGAAACGGGGAAGGTTTACCCTGAGCAGCAAAATTGTCTAAGGGTGTAGTACCAAGGCCAGCGGGTTGACTACTAATAGTGTTAGTCGGTTGAGACGGGGAAGGGTTCCCCTGAGCGGCAAAATTGTCTAAGAGTTGGCTACCTAACTTATTGTAATTTTGACCTACCATACTTGCTTGTCCCTTACTGTCTGCAGGAGCCAGAGTTGCGTGGGTTGTAACCTGGTGTGTGCCCAACTTTCCGAATGAAACAGTATTAATAAAACACGAAACCTACATGAAAAATGTAGAAACCAGTTTGTCATATCAAAGAAATAGGGAAACCGACAAGAGAAATCACTATATTATTTAGGTGTGGATACAAGAGCGAAAAATTATTAAGAATACTTAACAACAACTTTGGACGAGAAAATTAATTCCGCATAACACTTATAAAAATAAACCGAAAGTTTAGTCTACTTTGAAACAGTTTCGAAGCAAATCCTCAACTTTTATTACATAATTGTCCACAAATACAATTTGATCTGACCACGTGAATCTAGATAACGCCCACTGCCACGTGACTTTTCGTACAGGCATGTAGAATTGTTCTTTATTAGTCTAACATTTAACAGAGAGGCAAGACGTTTCACCTGAAGATAAAATTCTACGTTTCAGAAAAATTCTGCACGGCTTCCGTAAAGATAGAGGAAAAAGTATTAAAAGCCAAGCAGTGCGTTTTACTAGCGAAAGAGATAAAATCTATACCAAATACCGATTGTAATCATACCGAATAGAGAATTAGTAAACAACGTCCGGGAAACGGCATATATATATATTATGTACGATATCAAATAGATTTGTCTCTCTACAGACCGAATTTCCAACTCCGATAAAGAGACGATGATCTCAGGAAAATAATTTTTTTTCCAAATTCGCACAATTTGAATTACATATATTTATAAGCGAATTGGACTCCCGATTTGTAAAATTCTATTCTGTATTGGAATCGAATAGGTCGTTAAAGCAACTACGGTTTTGCAGGATTCATTAAAGGAGAAAAATACGATGTATTAGAAACACTGATAATTTAAAAGACCGTAACGAAATATTCAAACACGTTCATGGTTAATTTGATTTATCGATCCTACTTACAATGTGAAATTAATTGCAGTATGTCTGAGATATTAGTTCAAGACAGGTCAAACTTTCTTACGCAACTGCCAATGTACAATTTATTAGGAAAGACCGTTTGTTACATTGACATCTATTGCAATTAAATGATACGAATTTCGACAAGAAAATCTGTCATTCCGTATGTGAAAAAACAAAAAACATTATGCGAATTTTTGACTTCAGCAGTATATAGTCAAATAATTTAAACATATTTTTTTTAAAGTTACCTAGGGGACCCCTGATGAAAGCCGACCTAGTCTAACTTTTAATTCCGACTGCAAAAAGAAATATAACCATCCCTAGAAATTGTTACAAAGCTGCCGAAACACCATTAATTAGTGTAGGGTCCATCGAACAATAGGGATACGTGAATGCTTGGTGCTATTTTATACAACCAACTTTCCGAATGAAACAGTATTGCTTGGGATGTCGGACTGAGCTGGGGGCTCCTGACATTCTTTAGTAACTGGGGTAGTCTCAATAGTACCTTGATCTAGTTTTAAATGTGCAGAGGTAAATATGTCACCATTGAATCCAGTTTGGTTAATATAAGACTCATTTAACTGGGAAGGCTGGGAATCCTTGGAAATTGGTGAAAATTTTGAAAAATCTGGGCCCTTGGCAGCTCCGGCTGGAGTGCTGACATATTTTGGCTTTGCGCCGAACTTTTGCTTTGCCTCCTTATTTTTCTGTGAAATCAGCTCCCCTACCTTATCAGGAGGAATATGTAACAACTCTTTGTCTGATTTACTGTCCAGGGTTTTTTAATTGTATGGTAGATCCAGTTGACTAGGCCTGCTCTATCTTATTTACCCTCATGTTCAATTTATCCACATTTTCCCGTATTTCATCGATATCTGCAAATTTCGCTTTAACCTCTTGGAGCTGCTCTTCTACACTTTGAATTTGCTGTTGGCAGTGTTGTACTTCCTGCCTACCTCCAGAAATTTCGGCATGTAGGTTATGATACATGAAGGACAGACCTGGTTCTATGAGAGATATCTTAAGCTTTGACTTGGATATGCAAGTAATTGAATAAACATCATTTAAGTCAATAAATTCTGAATTATCTCTGGCATTAACAATTTTCTTGGTCCATTTCATCACTTATCCCTTCGATTTCCAAGAGTTGCTCCATGGAAGCCTCCATAAGTTTTATTGGTTTGTAAGTAGTGGTCATTTTCCCTTTAATGAATGTCTGGAATTAAATGTAATTGATTTATTTTATTAGAATCTGGAAAAGAAAAAAATATTTAAAAATTGATGCCAAGGACGAGGTCCCTTGGACTGCAGTTGTTGAGTTGTCGTTCTTCACTTCCTCGCTTGGGCATGCGCAGTTAATCAACTTCCGTCTTGCTCGTCTGGGCAAACAAAATGGCGGTTCTCTGAAACGAGAAACTGAAACAGCAAAAATTATATCCGCCAAATACAATGACTTTACAATCCCGGAAATGACTCCAAAATTTCGGGGATCAACAAAGGTATATTTTTATGTGTGTCCGCCTTAGTATGCAGGGTACAGATGCTGACAATTAGAGCATATCGTAGCTCTGAAGCGTGAAAGCGGCAATTTTTAAATGTCACAAGTAAGATCCTGTCGACGACGCCAATGTCGTAGTTTACGAGTGGAAATATGGAATGTATGTGTAACATGCAAACAATTGCAACTAACCTGATATCCTTCGTCCGATTCAGGAATAGTTACAGCAATAATAACAAGTAAATATCACAATCAGTGTACATTCAACAGCCATCAACCATGCGTATATATAAGTTGTGTAGATCTGCGTGGTACGTCATCATAACAAACATATGGATGTGTCAGAACCTTGACTGGTGATCCCGTGACTTCGGCTGCCCAGCACCACAGTTTTATTCAGAGTACATCAACCTCAGACGCTTACAATGTAACATATATGTCTATTTCCGCGTTACATTATTGATTGTATCTACTACAATATGAATTTTATTTATTGCAATGATACCAATCTTCTGGTATTTGTTTCGAGTTTTGGAGTTTTGGGTTCAAACATTTGTTTACTTTTTCAGATTTTATCAAGATAAAAAACTGTTTCAGTGAACAAATTTATTTCATGTTTTTCCGCATAAAATCAACGACAAGACATACAAAGCACTATATGATTAGTGATATTTACTCACCATTTAGAGAGAAGAAAGCAAAGTACAGGTCCATAAAAGGTTTCAATGTCTAGCTATAAAATGTTGAAAGAGCTTTGTTGTTGTGGAAGGTAAGTAATATATATAAACAGAAATTTATCATTGAGAAAAAGAATCTCCTTTTTTCTGGAACTACAATATGCAGAATATTATTTTCTTATTTCTCTATTAAGATATGTTAATAAAAAAGAGTCATCAGTGCAGAATATTGTATATATATTGAAGTTTTTCTAGTTGGTTGTGTTAAAATACAGTTGCAAACGAACGCAAGATCTTTTTACATTTTGGACAAACTTTTTATTATATATTTGTTTCAAAAATATATATAATAATATGAATTTATAGGTCAGACCTGCTTAATAACTAAAAACAAAAAGGATAATTATAGGCTCTTTATTAGTATATTCTTAGTCTTATTTCTGTTCTATTTAAAAGAACTGAATTATATTGTCTCATTTTTTTTCACTGTCTTTCCTTACATTTACTTTGGTGTAGCTTTGGTTCAATGTCATTTCTCATTAGACTTTATGTACACAGACCACTAATTAACCTTTTGAACTGATATACACAAAAGTACTGCTTACTTGCAGCACCATGTGCTGTTTACTGGTAACTGAATGAATTGACATTGTAATGGGTGTTTTTGAAGTAGAACTCATGTTAAAATGTAACCGAATAAAATAAAGATGTGTATGAAAATTTTTAAGCTTAAATGAGATGTATATTCCAGAATTTTTTCATGTTGACATTAGGGTTATTTTCATATCTTCGGCGTTTGGCAAATAACCAAAATTTTTATCTGACATCCCGAAAATTAAATAACAAGGAGTCCACTCGCATTTGCTCGTTTTAAGGGTGTGATATGTACCAACGAAAAAAAGAATGAGTAAATTATCTCAAGATGTTACTATTGGAGCCTGTTGGAAATTAATTGGTGTCCTGTACCCATAAACATATGACCCCACTGTGAAAAGAAGCCACTTTTAGGATGGTTTTCTGTTCTCTAAATTTCACTACTAGAAAAGAATAGTTGATTTGGTATGCATTTACGTTAACGGGCCCTGTTTTACTTAGGAATATTTTGCAAAGAGGAATAAGAATCTTTTGACCTTGACTCATATGTAATGGGTATTTAGTGTCAACAGATATCCTGAAACCAGCAGTAATAGTGTTTCCATTAAACATTTTGTAGAAAAAGAAAGATAACTCTAAAAAATTTTTGATCATATGAATATTTAACATAAATGCATAATTTGGAGTCTTATTAAGTAATGGTATAGTGAGATGTGAGCTCATTTTTTTTGTATTTACTATATCGTACAAGAAAATGCAAATAAATGTTCTATCATTTCAGAAATCTATTTCTAAATAGCACATAACGACTACATGTAATAAGTGTGTGTTGTCCTCCTAATATTCATAAATAAGCATGAGTCAACCTGTATTGTAAAGAATTGTAAACACAAAATATTTTATAGAACCCTTTGATGTAGGAACATTTTATAGCTCACAGCGAGCCATATCTAGCGAACACAATATCTTGTGACTTTAACCTATATTTTGCAGTCATGGTCCCAGGTTAAGTTTTTTTTTCTTAAGTCTGTGTCTCAATAACTACAAGTGGTAAGTCAATGATATTTAATAGAAATCTTGATCATAGTTTGTACATATCAGTCTGCTATATTGCTTTTGACTTTGGCCCCAATTTTACGGTCCAGTACCAAGGTTACGTTGTGTTTTAGATTAAATCTTCTGCTCAATAATAACAAGTGTTAAGTAAATGATATATGGTTTTATAGCTTGGTTTTGGTGAGATCATGACAACCTGCCATGTGACTTTTGAAATGGACCTATTTTTCATGGTCATGTGCCCATGCTCAATTTTTTTTGTTTTTTGTTTTGTATTGTTTTGTTTTGTTTTGTTTTTTTTTGTGCAAGTATATGGCTTTTGCCTTTATTAGTACATCTCAATCTGGCATATGACTTTAGAACTTGATGTAAGCCTCACTGTCTAGTTACTTTCCACCTTGGCTCAATTTCATGGTTCAGTGCTAACTTTAAATTTGTTTTTGCTCTGTTTCTTTAACTATATGAGTCAATGGTGATCAGCATATAGCTTGATTTTGGCAAAAAGATTAAAGTCTGCCATATGGCTTTTGACCTTAACCTCAATTTTACAGTCCAGTGTCCAGGGTACGTTCTTTATTTAAGTTTATTTTAAAATGATTACAAGTGATAAGTCAATGATACTGGTTTATGGTTTTGCCTTGGTTAGTACTTGTCAGTCTGCCAAATGGCAGAAGGTTGAATTGTTACTTAAGTCTATTTGCTTAGGTATATTTCTTAAAATAATTACAAGTGATATGTTTGTGATATTCAATATATAGTTTGGTCTCGGTGAGTACAGTACAGGCAGAGTCATATGATGATAAATGTCCCTGTCGGACATGTCCCAAACCCAAAATCTGACAATTTTATGAGGGGTCATTAAAATTGTCCTTCTGCTTCACTGATTTTAATTAGGGTATAGGTGATTAGTTTCATTACTTGTTTTAAATCTATTTTATTTTTATATATTTAATTTGAAATAGATAGTAATTATTAAAAAATCAAAGAAAAAAAATATTAATAAGTTGTATCGTTTTTTTACATAAGACACAAATCATGACTCTTTTCATACTAATATGAATCTCATAAAATTTTATGCAATTATATATATAAGAAATTTCTTACTATTTATTAATTTTTTGATGGATTATGATTTGTTTTTTTTATTTTTATATATTTTTTTTATTTTCATCAAAAAATTAAAAAACTATATTTACATAGAAAATAGAAATATTCATTTGAAATTTTCTTAATTGTACATGTATAATTATCAGGTGTGAAATTGTTTTTTGAAAAGTTGAAATACAAAATCAAATAAATGCAAAACTTATCACATTATTGATTAATTTAAATATTAGACAATTATCAATTTTTAGGCTTACCTGGCGTCCGTCGTCCGTCCGTCGTCTGTCCGTCCGTCTGTCGTAAACTTTTCATTCAAAGATCTTCTCCACTGAAACCACTGGGCCAATTGGAACCAAACTTGGTCACAATAGTCCTTGGGTGGTCCCCTTTAAACAATATATCCGGCAGGTCCGTACCTAATCCAAGTTGGCCGCCAGCGGGGAACATAGTTTTAACATTGGACCATATGGAAAAGACATTCAAAGATCTTCTTCTCAGAAACTACCTGTCAAATTATAAACAAACTCAGTCACAATGGTCCTTAGATGGTCCCTTCCAAAAAAGGTATCAGCCAGGTCCGTACCTCATCCAAAATGGCCGCCAGCGGGGAACATAGTTTTAACATTGGACCCTATGGAAAAGACATTCAAAGATCTACCAATCCAATTATAACCAAACTTAGTCACAATGGTCCTTAGATGGTCCTTTCCAAAAAAGGTATCCGACAGGTCCGTACCTAATCCAAGATGGCCGCCAGCGGGGAACATAGTTTTAACATTTGACCCTATGGGAAAGACATTCAAAGATCTTCTCCTCAGAAACTACCAGTCCAATTATAACCAAACTAAGTCACAATGGTCCTTAGATGTTCCCCCCAAAAAAGTATCCGGCAGGTCCGTACCTCATCCAAGATGGCGAAAAGCGGGGAACATAGTTTTAACATTGGACCCTATGGGAAAGACATTCAAAGATCTTCTCAGAAACTACCAGTCAAATTATAAGCAAACTTAGTCACAATGGTCCTTAGATGGTCCCTTCCAAAAAAAGTATCCGCCAGGTCCGTACCTCATCTAAGATGGCCGCCAGCGGGGAACATAGTTTTTACATTGGACCCTATGGAAAAGGCATTCAAAGATCTTCTCAGAAACTACCAGTCCAATTATAACCAAACTTGGTCACAATGGTCCTTAGACAGGCCTTTCAAAAAAGATATCCGGCAGGTCCGTACCTAATCCAAGATGGCCGCCAGCGGGGAACATAGTTTTAACATTGGACCCTATGGGAAAGACATTCAAAGATCTTCTCAGAAACTCCTCGTCCAATTATAACCAAACATAGTCACAATGGTCCTGAGATGGTCCCTTCCAAAAAAGGTATCCGGCAGGTCTGTACTTCATCCAAGATGGCCGCCAGTGAACATAGTTTTGACATTGGACCCTATGGAAAAGAAATTCAAACATCTTCTCAGAAACTACTTGTCCAATTAAAACTAAACTAAGCCACAATGGTCCTTAGATAGTCCCATCCAAAAAAGTATCCGGCAGGTCTGTACCTCATCCAAGATGGCCGCCAGTGGAACATTTTTTAGACATTGGACCCTATGGAAAAGACATTCAAAGATCTTCTCAGGAATCTACCAGTCAAATTATAACCAAACTTAGTCACAATGGCCCTTACATGGTCCCTTCCTAAAAAGGTATCTGGCTGGTCCATACCTCATCCAAGATGGCCGCCAGCGGGAACATAGTTTTATCATTGGACCCTATGGAATATACATTCTAAGATCCTCTTCTCAGAAACTACTAGTCCAATTAGAACCAAACTTAGCCACAATGGTCCTACAATGGTGCT
>MJUU01015785.1:208716-234656 GCA_002080025.1 Modiolus philippinarum | reverse complement strand
TAATTGCATAGAAAAGCGTGACAAAATGGTTCCATATTACCATATACAATATTAGAAAAATGCACTAAGTTGGTAAACAGGAAAAATGAAAACAGGAGACAAGTGTAATTCATTACACTCCTACCTTAGAGCAGGAGTATACATAAAAACGCAGATAGATTTCTTTAAAAACCGCATTTTAGACATGAATTTCATTCAATCATTTGACATTTCGTATTTTGAAGAAATATACACATCTTTTTAGATGCTATCAATCTGGAGTTTTCGGTTAAACGACTAATACAATGTTCAAAAATTTACTTTCTTGTGTGTTGCGCCGTTCACGGAAGTTGCAAAAAGTTAAATTTTCGAAGTGGCCGCAGCCTTCGACCAAAATATACTCATTGGAATTTACTTTAATTATTGTTTTTCCATTCATTGAAGATAAAAATATTTTGGTCGAAGGGTGCGGCCAAACTGAAATTTGAGAAACTATGTTGGAAATATACCGATTTCTTCCAAAATCTCCATACTTGCGTAAACGGCAAACGTCATTACCCATTATGACGTCATCGAAATGCGAGTACGAAACACATACGAAACGTTCAATACATATGGATGGAAATAGAGACCTATTAACATTGATATGTGACAATTACATTTTGGTCAAAATCCTGGGCCATTTTTGGTCCTTTGTGGCTCTACTCCTTTTTGAAGTTTTATTTGAATTGTGGTCTGAATGTTTTAATTTCAGCAATATGTATTACCTTGATTATAAGGAGAACCCCTGCCCAATTTTTTTTTTTGAATAGTGTTCTGTTATGGGTTGTAATGGATGGTGGATCTTTGGGTTGCCATGGAAACCAAACAAGAATACTGTAATTTAAGAAAAAAAAAGTATTCTTCTTAATTTTATCTTTTGTTTTTCCTATTGAAAATGCCTTTTGTCTATGTCAGCCATGGTCTAGGCTAGCGATTAAGGCTCTTGAGAGCCTCTTGTTTATTTTTTTTATTCATTATAATCAAAAATGCATTTAAAATTTATTAAAATGATTGTGACTTTCCACAGGTAAAGGATAACCATTGACTTATCACTAAATCACCACACCAGTGAAGTACATTAATTATTCTATGACCCATGTTTTATGACCCTTAAGCCTCATTAGCAGCAGGGGATTAATCTTACTGGGACATCTGTGGGACAAGTCTGACATCATTTTTGATTGGGACATCTATCATCATATATCTCTGCCTGTACTGTACATGTCACTCTGCCTTATTGCTTGTAACCTTGTCCTCAATCTTAGGGCCCAGTGCTCAAGTTAATATTATTTGCTTTAGTCTGTTTCTCAATAACTACTAGTGATAAGTCAATGGTAATTGTATATAGCTTGGTCTTGGTTATTACATTACAGTCTGGTAATTGGCTTTTGACCTTGACCCCAACTTCAGGGTCTATTAAAACATGGTTTATTTTTCTGATTAGATTAGTTTCAATAACTATAAGTGGTGGAGCAATTATATCTGGCATGTGGGTTGCTTTTTAGTAGTACATGACTGTTTGCCATATGGATTTTGACTCGACCTCAATTTCATGGTCTAGTAAACATTGTAAAGTTTTTCATATTAGATATTAATCCAAATAAGTGTAGTTGGTAGGGAAATATATGTTATGAAGGTTAGTCTTAAGTAGCAACATATGATTTTTGACCTCGCCTAAATTTTGTGCTTTAGTGAAGTGTAATTTTTTTCTGTCAGTTTCTCTCTAACTATTCATTGTAGATCAATGATATTTTGTGTGGGTTAGTCTCATGTGGAACTTGACAATATGCTTTATGGATATTTCACGGTCGATTGAATTTGTTAAGATTCTAAGTGACATTTTAGCATAAGACTAATGTCTGTGACCTCAATTTAATGGTCTATAGTAGCATCTTTTGTTTTTTCAGACCAGGCCAGATTGATTTTTCTCATCAATTTAGTCGACCGAGCAGAGACGGGCGAAACTCTCTTCAGAATCCACAACTTTGTAAATCAATCAATCTGTAATGAAAGGGTTTATTTGTGGGGTCTCTCCTGTGAAATAATTTTTGTTAGATTCTTCTAGAACTGATCTGTTGTCTTCAGTTATTACTACGAAACATGCTAATTGATCTGCTATTATCTACGTGGTTAAACCCTTTCTTCACTTGATGTTGACTGAATACCTTAGTGCAACAAATAAAAGAATGAAAGGATATGGTGTAAATGCACATGGGACAAAATCTCTACAAATATATAATGGAACCAAGCCATGGAACAACTTTTACTGTTGGTCTTTATCTTAAGGCCTTCAACAATGTAAAAAAGTATGAAAGCACAATTATTTTAAAACAAAAATGTATAATTATAATCATTCTGAGAAAACTTTTTTCTTTGTTGGTTTTATTCAGAGTAAATCAACTTCAGACGCTTACAATGTAACATATATGTCTATTTCCGAGTTACATTATTGATTGACTCTACTACAATATGAATTTTATTTATTGCAATGATACCATTCTTCTGGTATTTGTTTTGAGTTTTGGAATTTTGGGTTCAAACATTTGTTTACTTTTTCAGATTTTATCAAGATAAAAACTGTTTCAGTGAACAAATTTATTTCATGTTTTTCCACATAAAATCAACGACAAGACATACAAAGCACTATATGATTAGTGATATTTACTCGCCATTTGGAGAGAAGGAAGGAAAGTACAGGCCCATAAAAGGTTTCAATATCTAGCTATAAAATGTTGAAGTGCTTTGTTGTTGTGGAAGGTAAGTAATATATAAACAGAAATTTATCATTGAGAAAAAGTATTTCCTTTTTCCTGGAACTACAATATGCAGAATATTATTTTCTTATATGTTAATAAAAAAGAGTCATCAGTGCAGAATATTGTATATATATATTGAAGTTTTTTTAGTGGGTTGTGTTAAAATACATTTGCAAACGAGTGGACAAACTTTTTATTATATATTTGTTTCAAAAAAAAATATAATAATATGAATTTATAGGTCAGACTTGCTTAATAACTGAAAAATAGGATCTGTATTAGTATATTCTTAGTCTTATTTGTGTTCTATTTAAAAGAACTGAATTATATTGTCTCATTTTTTTCAGTGTCTTTCCTTACATTTACTTTAGTATAGCTTTGGTTCAATCTCATTTCTCATTAGACTTTATGTACACAGACCACTAATTAACCTTTTAAACTGATATACACAAAAGTACTGCTTACTTGCAGCAACATGTGCTGTTTACTGGTAACTGAATGAATTGACATTGTAATGGGTGTTTTTGAAGTAGAACTTATGTTTAAATGTAACCTAATAAAATAAAGATGTGTATGAAAATTTTTTACCTTAGATTGAGATGTATATTCCAGAATTTTTTCATGTTGACATTAGGAATATTTTCATATCTTCGGCGTTTGGCAAATAACCAAAATTTTTATCTGACATCCCGAAAATTAAATAACAAGGAGTCCACTCGCTTTTGCTCGTTTTAAGGGTGTGATATGTACCAACAAAAAAAAGAATGAGTGAATTATCTCAAGATGTTACTATTGGAGCCTGTTGGAAATTAATTGGTGTCCTGTACCCATATACATATGATCCCACTGTGAAATGAAGCCACTTTTAGGATGGTTTTCTGTTCTCTAAATTTCACTACTAGAAAAGAATAGTTGATTTGATATGCATTTACGTTGACGGACCCTGTTTTACTTAGGAATATTTTGAAAACAGTATGTGTGAGGTAAAGTTGATACGTATGTAACTCTTAAATGTAGTCAATAAGTCTCGAATTCTTTAATAGAGGTCCATAAGAATCTTTTGACCTTGACTCTTATGTAATGGATATTTAGTGGCAACAGATATCCTGAAACCAGCAGTAATAGTGTTTCCATTAAACATTTTGTAGAAAAAGAAAGATAACTCTAAAAAATTTTTGATCATATGAATATTTAACATAAATGCATAATTTGGAGTCTTATTAATTAATGGTATAGTGAGATGTGAGCTCATTTTTTGTATTTACTATATATGAAGTATCGTACAAGAAAATGAAAATAAATGTTCTATCATTTCAGAAATCTATTTCTAAATAGCACATAACTACTACATGTAATAAGTGTGTGTTGTCCTCCTTATATTGATAAATAAGCATGAGTCAACCTGTATTGTAAAGAATTGTAAACACAAAATATTTTATAAAACCCTTTGATCTAGGAACATTTTATAGCTCAGAGCGAGCCATATTTAGCGAACACAATATCTTGTGACTTTAACCTATATTTTGCAGTCATGGTCCCAGGTTAAGTTTTTTTTCTTAAGTCTGTCTCAATAACTACAAGTGATAAGTCAATGATATTTAATAGAAAGCTTGATCATGGTTTGTACATATCAGTCTGCTTTATTGCTTTTGACCTTGGCCCCAATTTTACGGTCCAGTACCAAGGTTACGTTGTGTTTTAGATTAAATCTTCTGGTCAATAATAACAAGTGATAAGTAAATGATATATGGTTTTATAGCTTGGTTTTGACAACCTGCCACGTGACTTTTGAAATGAACCTATTTTTCACGGTCAAGTGCCATGCTCAATTTTTTTTTGTTTTGTTTTTTGTTTTTTGTTTTTTTTTGTTTTTGGTGCAAGTATATGGCTTTTGCCTTTGTTAGTACATCTCAATCTGCCATATGACTTTAGACCTTGATGTAAGCCTAACTGTCTAGTTACTTTCCACCTTGGCTCAATTTCATGGTTCAGTGCTCAGTTAAAATTTGTTTTTGCTCTGCTTCTATAATTATATGAGTCAATTACACTAGCAGATATGTTTTGATCTTGTTTTGCCATTTTGATCTTATCACGATCTTAACAAGCTTAACACAATTGTGTTAAGACTGTGTAAGATATTCAGTCGTATATCAAGATAATTGCTTTCAAGGACGATCAAGACCTGTTTAGTTTATCAAGATCAAACAAGACAACTGCGTTCAAGGACAATCAAGATATGTTAAGTTTGTCCAGATCAAGCAAGATCAAATCAGGATCTTGTTTGATCTTAACAAACTTCATTCGTCTTGATTGTTCCTGAACGCAAATAACAAGTCAATCTTGTTTAATCTTAAATTATCTTAACACGTCTTGATTGTCCTTGAAATCAGTTATCTTGAAAACCAACTTAAAATCTAACACTGTCTTAACAAAATTGTGTTCAGCCTGTCAAGATAATGATAAGATAAAAACGGCCAAACAAGATCAAAACATATCTGCTAGTGTGGTGATCAGCATATAGCTTGATTTTGGCAAAAAGATAAAAGTCTTCCATATGGCTTTTGACCTTAACCTCAATTTTACAGTCCAGTGCCCAGGTTACGTTCTTTGTTTAAGTTTATTTTAAAATGATTACAAGTAATAAGTCAATGATACTGGTTTATGGTTTTGCCTTGGTTAGTACTTGTCAGTCTGCCAAATGGCAGAAGATTGAATTTTTACTCAAGTCTATTTGCTTAGGTATATTTCTTAAAATAATTACAAGTGATATGTTTGTGATATTCAATATATAGTTTTGTCTCGGTCAGTACAGTACAGGCAGAGTCATATGATGATAAATGTCCCTGTCGGACATCTCCCAAACCGAATATCTGACAATTTTATGAGGGGGTCATTAAAATTGTCCTTCTTCTGCACTGATTTCAATTAGGGTATAGGTGATCAGTTTTATTAATTGTTTTAAATCTATTTTATTTTTATATATTTAATTTGAAATAGATAGTAATAATTAAAAAAAATCAAAGAAAAAAAATATTAATAAGTTATATTTTTTTTACATAAGACACAAATCATGACTCTTTTCATACTAATATGAATCTCATAAAATTTTATGCAATTATATATATAAGAAATTTCTTACTATTTATTAATTTTTTGATGGATTATGATTTGTTTTTTTAATTTTATATATATAATTTTTTTTTATATTTTTATCAAAAAATTAAAAAACTATATTTACATAGAAAATAGAAATATTCATTTGAAATTTTCTAAATTGTACATGTATAATTATCAGGTGTGAAATTGTTTTTTGAAAAGTCGCAATACAAAATCAAAAAATTCAAAACTTATCAAATTATTGATTAATTTAAATATTAGATAATTATCAGTTTTTTTTATTTTTTTATTCATTATAATCAAAAATGCATTTAAAATTTATTAAAATGATTGTGACTTTGCACAGGTAAAGGATAATCATTGACTTATAACTAAATCACCACACCAGTCAAGTACATTAATTATTTTATGACCCATGTTTTATGACCCTTAAGCCTCATTAGCAGCAGGGGATTAGTCTTACTGGGACATCTGTGGGACAAGTCTGACATCATTTTCGATTGGGACATCTATCATCATATGTCTCTGCCTGTACTGTACATGTCACTCTGCCTTATTGCTTTTAACCTTGTCCTGAATCTTAGGGCCCAGTGCCCAAGTTAATTTTTTTGCTTTAGTCTGTTTCTCAATAACTACTAGTGATTAGTCAATGGTATATAGTATATAGCTTGGTCTTGGTTATTACATGACAGTCTGGTAATTGGCTTTTGACCTTGACCCCAACTTCATGGTCTAGTGAAACATGGTTTATTTTTCTGATTAGATCAGTTTCAATAACTATAAGTGGTGGGGCACTTATATCTGGCATGTGGGTTGCTTTTTAGTAGTACATAACTGTTTGCCATATGGATTTTGACTCGACCTCAATTTCATGGTCTAGTAAACATTGTAAAGTGTTTCATATTAGATATGATTCTAAATAAGTGTAGTTGGTAGGGAAATATGTGTTATGAAGGTTACTCTTAAGTAGCAACATATGATTTTTGATCTCGCCTACATTTTGTGCTTTAGTGAAAATGTAATTTTTTTTCTGACTATGTCAGTTTCTCTCTAACTATTCATTGTAGATCAATGATATTTTGTGTGGGTTAGTCTCATTTGGAACTTGACAATATGCTGTATGGATATTTCACGGTCGATTGAATTTGTTAAGATTCTAAGTGACATTTTAGCATATGACTTATGTCTGTGACCTCAATGTAATGGTCTATATTAGCGTCTTTTGTTTATTCAGACCAGGCTAGATTGATTTTTCTCATCAATTTAGTCGACCGAGCAGAGACGGGCGAAACTCTCTTCAGAGTCCACAACTTTGTAAATCAATCAATCTGCAATGAAAGGGTTTATTTGTGGGGTCTCTCCTGTGAAATAATTTTTGTTGGATTCTTCTAGAACTGATCTGTTGTCTTCAGTTATTACTACGAAACATGCTAATTGATCTGCTATTATCTACGTGCTTAAACCCTTTCTTCACTTGATGTTGACTGAATACCTTAGTGCAACAAATAAAAGAATGAAAAGATATGGTGTAAATGCACATGGGACAAAATCTCTACAAATATATGATGGCACCAAGCCGTGGAACAACTTTTACTGTTGTTCTTTATCTTAAGGCATTCAACAATGTAAAAAATTATGAAAGCACAATTATTTTAAAACAAAAATGTATAATTATAATCATTCTGGGAAAACTTTTTTCTTTGTTGGTTTTATTCAGAGTAAATCAACTTCAGACGCCTACAATGTAACATATATGTCTATTTCCGCGTTACATAAAAGATTGTATCTACTACAATATGAATTTTATTTATTGCAATGATACCAATCTTCTGGTATTTGTTTTGAGTTTTGGAGCTTTAGGTTCAAACATTTGTTTACTTTTTCAGATTTTATCAAGATAAAAACTGTTTCACTGGACAAATTTATTTCATGTTTTTCCACATAAAATCAACGACAAGACATACAAAGCACTATATGATCAGTGATATTTACTCACCACTTGGAGAGAAGGAAGGAAAGTACAGGTCCATAAAAGGTTTCAATGTCTAGCTATAAAATGTTGAAAGAGCTTTGTTCTTGTGGAAGGTAAGTAAAATATAAACAGAAATTTATCATTGAGACAACGGCAGTAGAATACTGAAGGAACAAAGGGGTGAAATTCACAAAAATCGAAGTCCAAAGACAGGGCAAAAACGAGAACACAGAAAACAATGACGTTAGACACAAAAACAATGACGCCAGACAGACACAGAGCACAGAACCAGAAACCACAACATTCAGAACAAAGGCACTCACAGTGTGAACTCCAGTGAAACTGAGAGTGACATCAGGTGCTCCGGAAGGGTAAGCATGTCCTGCTCTGTTAACAGCACCCGTCACACGGTAAGTGAGGCATATATATTTTTGAAAGATCTGTTAGGTTGCTGATTGGTTAATGTCTTTTGCTAACCCTGGGACAAAACCAATTAAAAATCATGGTAAGTGTTACTTCTCTAACCCTCAAGCAGTACCAAGTTAAATTTGAAAAGCTTTTGTAACCATCCAGTATTCAAACATAGACAAGGACAGATCGGTACCACAAACATAACTAACGAAGACAAAACTAAAATATAACAAGACAACACAAAAAACTAAAGCACTCAAAGTGTGAACTCCCATAAAAACCGAGAGCAACATCAGGTGGTCCAGAAGGGTAAGCATGTCCTGCTCTGTTAACAGCACCCGTCACACTGTGAGTGATTCAATCCGGGAAAATGTCAAAGTCGGTAGTCAAATCCGGGAAGACGTGAATCTACCTGAAAATGTCCACTTTCATTTTGGATACTGACACGTCATATCTTTCAATGATGACGCCGTGCGCGGTCCCGGCTGAAGAATAGGCCCGCAGCATCCTCTGAGCTTGGAGTATGAGCCATCCTAACAGAGGACCCCGAGGGAACCCCGGGATATAGAAATAGGACCCAGTATCTCCGGCTTGCGGGGTATGACTCCTCCTAAACGGAGGCTGACCCCGAGGGTCCCGGGATATAGAAATAGGACCCATTCCGTGGTTGTGCGGGATTAATAAATACACAACCCATCTTTCGGATGGGATGTAAACTCAGGTCCACGTGTTGGAAGAAATGCCACGCTTCCTGCACGTTAAAGAACCCTTGTAGCAAGCTCCTTTTGGGGTGGTCCGTAGGTGATTGGCTACAAGGCCAAATTCCCCGCCCTTGACGATTTCACCCTACTTTTCCAGTGGCAGTCAGAATTTCCCGTCCCATGGCCATTTCCATACCCCAAAGTGATTATTTATCAACAAACTTGTTCTCGTCTTGATATAGCTGAAATATTGCTGAGTAGACGTTAAACAATATTAAATAAATCAATCAATCTTTCAATGATGCTATGGTGATGGCCATAGAATTTCTTGAGGAATGAAATTAACAAATCCTTTTTTCTGGAACTACAATATGCAGAATATTATTTTCTTATTTCTCTAGTAAGATATGTTAATAAAAAAGAGTCATCAGTGCAAAATATTGTATATATATAGTGAAGTTTTTCTAGTGGTTTGTATTAAAATACATTTGCAAACGAACGCATGATCTTTTTACATTGTGGACAAACTTTTTATTATTTACTTGTTTCAAAAAAAAAATATAATAATATGAATTTAGAGGTCAGACCTGCTTAATAACTGAAAACAAAAAGGATAATTATAGGATCTTTATAAGTATATTCTTAGTCTTATTTGTGTTCTATTTAAAAGAACTGAATTATATTGTCTCATTTTTTTCAGTGTCTTTCCTTACATTTACTTTAGTACAGCTTTGGTTCAATGTCATTTCTCATTAGACTTTATGTACACAGACCACTAATTTACCTTTTGAACTGATATACACAAAAGTACTGCTTACTTGCAGCAACATGTGCTGTTTACTGGTAACTGAATGAATTGACATTGTAATGGGTGTTTTTGAAGTAGAACTTATGTTTAAATGTAACCTAATAAAATAAAGATGTGTATGAAATTTTTTAACCTTAGATTGAGATGTATATTCCAGAATTTTTTCATGTTGACATTAGGAATATTTTCATATCTTCGGCGTTTGGCAAATAACCAAAATTTTTATCTGACATCCCGAAAATTAAATAACAAGGAGTCCACTCGTTTTTGCTCGTTTTAAGGGTGTGATATGTACCAACGAAAAAAAAAATGAGTGAATTATCTCAAGAAGTTACTATTGGAGCCTGTTGGAAATTAATTGGTGTCCTGTGCCCATATACATATGATCCCACTGTGAAATGAAGCCACTTTTAGGATGGTTTTCTGTTCTCTAAATTTCACTACTAGAAAAGAATAGTTGATTTTGTATGCATTTGCGTTAACGGACCCTGTTTTACTTAGGAATATTTTGCAAACAGTATGTGTGAGGTAAAGTTGATACGTATGTAACTCTTAAAAGTAGTCAATAAGTCTCGAATTCTTTAATAGAGGTCCATAAGAATCTTTTGACCTTGACTCATATGTAATGGATATTTAGTGGCAACAGATATCCTGAAACCAACACGAAAAGTGTTTCCATTAAACATTTTGTAGAAAAAGAAAGATAACTCTAAAAATATTTTGATCATATGAATATTTAACATAAATGCATAATTTGGAGTCTTATTAATTAATGGTATAGTGAGATATGATCTCATTTTTTGTATTTACTATATATGACTTATCGTACAAGAGAATGAAAATAAATGTTCTATCATTTCAGAAATCTATTTCTAAATAGCACATATCTACTAATAAGTGTGTGTTGTCCTCCTTATATTAATTTATAAGCATGAGTCAACCTGTATTGTAAAGAATTGTAAACGTAAAATATTTCATAGAACCCTTTGATGTAGGAACATTTTATAGCTCACAGCGAGCCATATCTAGCGAACACAATATCTTGTGACTTTAACCTATATTTTGCAGTCATGGTCCCAGGTTAAGTTTTTTTTCTTAAGTCTATGTCTCAATAACTACTAGTGATAAGTCAATGATATTTAATAGAAAGCTTGATCATGATTTGAACATATCAGTCTGCTATATTGCTTTTGACCTTGGCCCCAATTTTACGGTCCAGTACCAAGGTTACGTTGTGTTTCAGATTAAATCTTCTGCTCAATAATAACAAGTGATAAGTAAATGATATATGGTTTTATAGCTTGGTTTTTGTGAGATCATGACAACCTGCCATGTGGCTTTTGAAATGGACCTATTTTTCACGGTCAAGTGCCCATGCTCAATTTCTTTTGTTTTTTTGTTTGTTTTTTTGTTTGTTTTTTTGTTTTGTTTTTTTGCTTAAGTTTATTTCCCAACATCTCAATGATATATAGTATTCTGCTTTGTCGTGGTGAGTTCATGTCAGTCTACCATATGGTTTTTGACCTTGACCTCAAGTTAACGTTCCAAGGCCAAAGTTAGGTTTGTTAGCTTCAGTGTATTTGTCAATAATTACAAGTGATAATTGAATGATATATGGTATATGTCATGTCCTTGATAAGTTCATCTCAACGTGCCATATAGCTTTTGTTGTTGACCTCAATTTCACGGTCCTATGCATTATGGTGTATCCGCAAGTACGTTTCTCAAAAATTACCAGTGATTCAATGGTTTATGCTTGGTACATGTCAGTCGCCCATATTACTTTGACCTTGACTCAATTTCACTGTTCAGTGCTCAGATTGAGTTGGCTCAAGTCTATTTCTTTAAATATATGACAATGATATTTGCTATATACTTAGATTTGGGCTTGTGAATGAAAGTCTACGGTATGACTTTTGACCTTGACCTTGACCTCGATAGCTTTATTCTGGCCAGTACATGAAAGCATGTCAAAATCTGTTGTCTAACTTCAAGGGACGCGTCAACGATATTAAGTATATAGTTTGGTCTTGATTAGTTCATGTTAGTCTGCCTCATGGTTTTTGACCTTGACCTCAATGTCACAGTCTTCTGCGCGGATTTACATGTCTATCTTTAGTCTGTTTCTCAATAACTGGAAGTGTTATGTCAACAGTATTTTGTATATAGCTTGGTCTTGATTATTACATGTCAGTCTGTCATGTGGCTGTTGACCTTGACCTTAATTTCACTGTCCTTTGCCAAGGTTGATATTTTTTCCTTAGTCTATTTTTCAATTACTAGAAGTGATATGTCAATAATATTTGTTATATAGCTTGGTCCTGGGTAAAAGATGTCAGTCTACCATATATTTTTTCACGGTTAAATGCCCTTGTTAATTATTTTTTTGTTTAGGTCTATTTCTCCATAACCACAAGTCATAAGTCAATGATATTTGGTATATGGCTTGGCCTTCCTTAGTTTTTGTAAGTATGCCATATGGGTTTTGACCGCAATTTCACGATGCAGTGCCCGGGTAAGTGTTATCTGCTAAAGTCTTTTTCTAAAACTATATGAGATGTCAATTATGCTTGATATATATAGCTTGGTCTTGTCTAGTTGATTAAAGTCTGGCATTTGTCTTTTGACCTGGACCTCAATTCCACTAACAACTTTCCAGGTTAAGTATTTTTGGCTTAAGTCTGTTTCTCAATAACTACAAGAGATACGTCAATGATATTTTGTATATAATTTGGTCTTGGTTATCAAATGTCAGTCCCGGCACCTGAATCGGTTTTCAGGGGCTTCGGCTACAGAGCTGCCGGGCGCGTCCCCAGGTGGTGGATAGGGGAATGCCCTGTCTATGCGGGGTAGTCAGGTCATAATACGGAAAGCCTGACCGCGAACCATTGTAGCCAAACTGTGTGGAGAAACGCCACGCTCCGTGCAGTATAAAGACCCCTTCTATATTTCTCTAAAGAGAGCAGACGCACTGGGTGTCGTATGGAAGGCTAAATTTCCTGCCCCTACCCATTTCTCCAATTTTCCAGTGGCAGTCAAAAGTCGTTGCCCAGGTTGTCCCTTCCACCTTTATTTCTTTCTTCTTATACTTTCAATTTTTTGAATTGATTAACTTGTTCTCGTCCTGATATAGCTGAAATATTGCTCATTGGACGTTAAACTCTAACTAATCAATCAATCAATCAATCAAATGTCAGTCTGCAATATGACTTTTGACCTTGATCTTAATTTCACAATCAAGTGCCTAGGGTATGAATTTTTTTTTTTTTTTTTTTTTTTTTTTGCTTAAGTCAGTTTCTCAAAAACTTAAAATGAGAACTCAATGGTATATAGTATATAGCTTTGTCTTGGTTATTACATGACAGTCGGGCATAAGGCTTTTGACCTTGCCCTCAATTTCATGGTATAGTGAATATGGTTAATTTTTCTGATTAGATCAGTTTCTCAATAACTATAGATAGTAGGGCAATATTTGACATGTATAGGTTGATCTTAAGTAGTACATATGGATTTTGACTTGACCTCAATTTCATAGTAAAGTTTTTTATGTTAGATATTAATCCAAATAACTGTAGGTGGTAGGGCAGTTTGTATTATGAAGGTTGCTCGTAAGTAGCACCGTATAATTTTTGACTCCGACCTTAATATTATGGTCTAGTGAGCATATAATTTTCTTCTGGTTAAGTCAGTTTCTCTGTAACTATTCATGGTAGATCAATTATATTTACTGTAGTTGGTCTCGTGTAGAACATGCCAATCTCCTATATGCTTGTTTCTGTGACCGAAATGTTACGGTCTATTGAACTTGTTGAGATTCTAAGTATCTATTAGTTGCAGGTCGATGTTATTTGATATGTTGGTTGTATTGGGTATTATATGGCAGTTGAAAATATAACTCGTGTCTGTGACCTCAATTTCATGGTCTATAGTGAGCATCTTTTGTTTTCTGATAAGGCCAGATTGATTTTTTTCATCAGCAAGGACGGGCGAAACATCTGTTAGAATCCATACTTGTATGAAAAAATCAATTTGTAACGAAAGGGTTTATTTGTTGGGTCTCTCCTGTGAAGGAATTTTTGTTAGATTCTTCTGGAACTGATCTGTTGTCTTTAGTAATGACAAAGAAACATGCTAATTGATCTCCTATAATCTACGTGGTTAAACCCTTTTTTTACCTGATGTTGACAGAATACTTTTAGGTCAATGAGGACACCATACAACCCCCCCCCCCGAAAAAAAAATTACCATTTAAATTTCTTTGTTTTTGGACATATTTTAGTAATTAGTAGTTGGTTGTTACGTTAAATTTTCAAGCCTTCTTATCAGCTTTTCTGGAGATATATAGGACAAGAATTATGATGTTAATTAGTATTAAAAACACCGATAAAATAGTGCAGACTATAATGTGCATGTTGTTAGTAGGGGGAAATAACCATCAATAGTATAAGCTGTGACTATTAAATATGTGATAACATAGAATAGACTTTAATCTTGCCGCCTGGAAGCTTCAACATACCACAAAACCCCATTAATTTGCAAATTTTTTACGCCTTTTTTGCCATTGCAGGACAATATTTCATGCCATGCAAAAAATGTGTCATTTAAAATTTGATTTTTTTATTGAATATATTATTTGAAACCACAACAATAATATATTAAAAAATCAGTATAGCAAACCAGGCTTTTAAGAGACCTACAAGCATTTAAAGTTGACAACATAGCCCTCCTACCCTCAAAACATTTTGCTGCCACTGGTTCAAGAACTAGTAATACCACAGGGATTGGATATGCGTCTAGTGCAGGAGGAGTTGAAGACTCTACTACTGCCGCTAGCTAGTCTACTTGTAGATGATCGGAAAGCCGAATGCGTAAGTCTTTCTTGCTAGCACAAAGCCTCTACCAATCAAAGATCTCTACAGTGCCTCCAAGCGACAGTACACACTAAACTAGGGTCCAGCATCCTAGGCTAAACTGTAGAGGATCTCGGTATAGCAAGGACCCTAGAAATGCAGTGTGTTGGCCCACCTGCGTGTGGACATGCCCTTACACTCATTAACCTTGCCCGAAAAAATGGGCCAAATAGTATCACTGTCCTTTGATTTGGTTCTTGAACCAAAGACTACGGAAGTAAATCCAGACAGAGAATCCCCTTTTCTTATTTCTTTGTGTGCATTATTTACTTTTTCAGAACCATCTCTCAATTTTATTTAATTTTCATCGAGGTTTTTTCTCCTCTTCAGTCCTTTTATCGTTTTATCATATTATTAATTTTACTTTTTCTCACCTTATTTCAAGTTTATCTCCGTTTTTTCATCATATTCGAAGCAATTTGAATTTTTCCAGCCGTTTTCCTGATTCCATGGCAACGGTCGCTATTTTGAAATTTTGAAGACCAAAACTCGTTTGAACACATGCTAAGTAACTACATCCAATCGGGAACAATTTGAAATTTTCCCGCCATTTCCTGTAACAATAGCAACGGTTGCCATTTTGAAATTTTAAAACCAAAACTCGTTTCTACACATGTTAAGTAACCTTCCTGTCAAATTTAATTCAATTCTAAGCATTTCAATTTTTTCCCGCTAATTTTATTCTTTGATCACGTGACAGCTGTGCGCACTAACCTTAATGTTACAAATAATTCAATACCGAAGTTACTGTGAATTTATTTTCTACATATGCGCATTTCGACAACTTATGTCTCTGCAGTGCAGATAAAATCTAAACTTTTGGAAGACCATTAACTCAAAGATGTTCAAAAACTGATAGAGAACAAATAACCAATATGATCTAAATGTAAAGCCAAAATCAGCCAAGGACAGAGCTTTGCATGAGGTAGATATTCCTTAGTTTCAAAGAAAATTTACAAAAATTAGATTTTGCAAGATTTAAAATATAATCGGCTTTCGGGTCAGCACCAAAGAACTGACTACTGGGCTGGTGAATACCCTCGGGGACTAACAGTCCACCAGCAGAGGCATCGACCAAGTGGTAACAAATAACTCAATACCGAAGTTACTGTGAATTTATTTTCTGCATATGCGCATTTCGACAACTTATGTCTCTCCAGTGCAGATAAAATCTAAACTTTTGGACGACCATTAACTAAAAGATGTTCAAAAACTGATAGAGAACAAATAACCATTATGATCTAAATGTAAAGCCAAAATCAGCCAATGATAGAGCTTTGCATGAGGGAGATACTCCAGTATTATTAAACAATGAAAGGATGTGATGTAAATGCACATGGGACAGTCTCTACAAATACATGGTAGAACTATGTTACTGTTGTTCTTTATCAAACTTTTTGTTCGTTTTATACAAAGAAAATCAACTTTAGACGCTTACAATGTAACATATATGTCTATTTGTGAGTAACATTATTGATTGTATCTACTACAATATGAATTTTATTTAATGCAGTGATACCAATCTTATTGTATTTGTTTTGAGTTTTGGAGTTTCGGGTTCAAATATTTGTTTCCCTTTTCAGATTTTATCAAGATAAAAACTATTGCAGTAAACTACTTTATTTCTTGTTTTTCCACATTGAATCAACGGCAAGACATAACTATTGATATTTACTCACCACTTGGAGAGAAGGAAGGAAAGTACAAGTCCATAAAAGGTTACAATATTTTATATAAAATGTTGCAAGGGCTTTGTTGTTGAAGTAAAGTAATATATATATACTGGAATTTATCATTGAGAAAAAGTATTTCCTTTTTACTGGAACCAAAAATGCAGAAATATTTTTTTACTTATCTACTTTTTTACATTGTTGGCAAACTATTTATAAATATTTGTTTCAAAAACAAAATATAATAATATGAATTTATAGGTCTCACCTGCTTAATTACTGAAATCAAAATAGGATAAGTATAGTATCTTTATTAGTTATTCTGATCTTATTTGTGTTCTATTTCAAAGAACTGAATTATATGGTTTCATTTTTTTTCAATGTCTTTCCTTACATTGACTTTAGTAAAGCTTTGGTTCAATGTCATTTCTCACTAGACTTTATGCACACAGACCACTAATTAACCTTTTGAACTGATGCACAAAAAATGGTGCTTACTTGCAGCACCATGTGCTTTTTACTGGTAACTGAATGAATTGACATTGTAATGGATGTTTTGAAAGTAGAACTTCTGTTAAAATGTAACCTAATAAAATAAAGATGGGAATGAAAATTTTTCACTTCAGATGGAGATGTATATTCCAGAATTTTTTCATGTTGACATTAGGATTATTTTCATATCTTCGGCGTTTGGCAAAATATCTCAAGATATTTTTTTTTGTATTGAACCTATATACATTATCTGCATGTAATGAAATTCTTTGGCTGTGAGCTTTAAAATAGCCCTATCTTAACGCCAGCAAGAACCATGTGCATCTGAAAATCATTCATAATTCCAAATTCAACAGGAAGGAATTCAATCATTAGCTTTATATTTCGAAATCCGGTATTAATGGTATATTAATATTCAAATTTCCTCACACCTGTAGAAATTGATCTTTATGTCCTTCATGCCTTTTGGTCAACATGGATAAGTAATGCTTTATTTGAAAATACTCCCTGGGAGCTTGAATATGTGGAAGTGTTGAATTTTTCTGTATTTAATTTTGAATGTATTACAAAGTCATGTAATTATGAAAACATTTTCCCCCTATAACATGTATAACTTATAAAATAACTGATGTTGCTTTCAAAGCTATCGTTTAGTATTAATAATTTTTACCATGTATTTGTATAGACTTTGTCTCATTTGCATTCACTCCATATCCTGAATTTTGGCTTTTCTATTTAGATCCTTTTGGTTATTTGTTCTTTATCAGCTTTACAAGTTTTTCGGTTAATGGACTTCCAAATGATTTGGTTTGATCTGCACTGATGATACATTAGTTGTCGAAATGCGCATATGCAGAAAATATATTAACAGTAACTTCGGTATTTTGCTATTCATTCACCATTAAATATTCATTCTTGTTTTTGGTTATCATCTGTATTTTAAGAATCTCTTATATGAACAGTTCACTTCGTAATCTCTGATTGGTCACTTTTTTTTATTTGGTCATGCTCTGGAGGGTAAATTTCTTTGTCTTCAGATTTTGACAAAGATTTTGAAATGTCAACAGCTATTTATTCATTCTTATATTTATTTCATACTAAGATGTTTTGGTTGACATCTTGATTTTTTTATGTTGGTTGTTTTCTAATATTCCCAACGTTGACATTTGCTTTCACTACCAGGATGAGTGATTTACATGTATGCATTGTTTGAAATTCAATTGTTTAAAAATTTATCTTCAACAAATAACTTAATACCGAACTTACTGTAAATTTAATTTTTGCATATGGCCATTTCGAAACTTTATGTCTCTTCAGTGCAGATAGAATTTAAACATTTGGAAGACCATACAAACTCCAAGATGTTACAAATAACCAATATATTGTAAATGGCCAAAATCTGTGAGGATCAGAGCTTTGCATTAGGGAGATACTCCTAAGTTTGTAAAAAATTTGTCGAAAATTTAGAAACTACTAGGCTGGTGATTACCTTCGAGGACTAACAGCCCACAAGCAGAGGTATCGACCCATAGGT
The DNA here is from genome assembly GCA_002080025.1 of Modiolus philippinarum. Classification (NCBI taxonomy): domain Eukaryota; kingdom Metazoa; phylum Mollusca; class Bivalvia; order Mytilida; family Modiolidae; genus Modiolus; species Modiolus philippinarum. Next base: position 216,264 of record MJUU01015785.1, on the reverse strand, counting down.
AACAAAATAACTAATTAAATAGCGACCCTACTTTTAATTCAATTTCTGCATATGGCACATGATATATGTAGCATAAAATCAGGTTCTGTGCTTTTAGCTAAAATCATCAAGAATAGGGAAAGAAGTAATGGTGGAAATAAAATTATCGCTTTTATCGTAGATTTAGTTTATATTTTCTGATTTAGTTTATTGTCAATACCTGTTTTTATCAATGCAAATAGAAGTAAGTTTATCATGGGTTTAAATATTTCAATTTGTAGCCTCTTATGAAGACCCGTTCCTTACAGGACAAAATAACTGTAACGAGAGCTTCACATTTTAAGATAAAGGGAATTTTAATGACTTAATGATACACTGATTAAAAATGCTGTTCAGCAAGAGATTCGGTGCCTTAATTCAAAGAACAAGGATTGTAAGTATGAATAATAAAAACTGCTATGTTAATATTGGCAAGAAGTACACATTTTACATATACACCCTGGAATATAGTTTAAATCTGTGATTTTTATTACATGGATTTGTGGAAGAGTCAAATAATAGGTAGCGAAGCTTTCATATATTTTGTAAACTGCAATTTCGTTCACAATACTATGAGTTGAAAAAATCCCTGCGTCGAGAGTTATCGTTCTTGGAAAAGTACGCAACTGGACACATCAATGTTTCAGAGAGGATTTCTAAAATATGTGTAAAAAATAAAGCATATGAATACGTTGCTTGATGGCCATTCAAATATGTTGATGGTAAAATCGAAAGGAAGAAAACAGAATAAAAACAGTTATACTGGGGAATACTGGTACGAAACTAAAGAAATAAAACCATTCGCAATACCACAGCGACGAAAAGGGTCATGATAATAACCGAGAAATTACGAATGAATATGCAACCATGACAACGATTAAGCGGATCAATATCGTTACGTAAGAAATTTGCATATATTTGTTTATATACAACAACTTATACACAGTATAGATAAGACGCCAGGGAAGGTTTTGTCAGCAAAATAAATGTAGTTATACCACGATATTGTAATAACTTCGAAACGGTTGTTTTCACAGCTTCAATAAAGATTGCATGATCATTGACATTGCGACGACAGGTTGCTATCATGTATTGTAGACGTGTATCCATAGCTCATAGCATACGTTCAGGACTGGCATTTATTCATCGAACGTATCCATACAATCCACTTACAAGGAATCCAATGACAAGTTATGAATTCTTACCTTGAAGCAGAGCAGTGACAGTGCTCACTTCTTTGTCCAAAATTTGTTCAGTGTGTCTGGAAATTAGTGTCAAGCAATTAAGTCAGTATTATAAGAGCGGCGATAGCCATAAAATGTATAAAATCAAATCAAAAAAATAATTAAATAAACCTAGCCCCCCCCCAAAAAAAGACACTAAAAACAAAAAACTTTAATATTAAATTACCTAAGTTACTATAAATACTCTTTTCTGCAGATTTATTTCTCTTCAGTGCACAGGGGCTTCTTAAGAATCATAATAAAAGCTTCAACTCGAAAAAAAAGAAGTTGAAGTTATTATCATTATTTCGTAACAAGCCCCTGTGTTCAGTGTAGATAAAATTAAAACATTAGGAATCCAGAAATAGAAAGATGCACTATGAACCAAAAAAAGTACTGTCCATACCAGGAACAGTGATTTTTTCACTGTCATTCACTGTTATCTCCTGTCCCACTACTGTGAAAAACCTATAAACTACTGTCAGGAACTGTGCCAATCGGGGACAGTCATTAAAAGTACTACCCAAGTACTGTGATTAACTGTCCAGTACTGTAACAGTTACTCACAGTAAATGACAGTATTTACGACTGCTGTCATGCACTGTCCCGGATTGTTACAGTGCGTGTCAGTTAGTTACAGTTTCACTTGTACTGTCCTGCACTGTGGTTGATTGTGACAGGCAGTCACAGTCGATCACAGTAGTACCGTATTTGTGCTAGATTCATGTACATGTATATATATAGACTCTCTTTTTCTGAATCCAAAACTAATAGTTATAAATAACAAATAGAAATATTAATACGTAAGTTTCAGCTTTTAATTTGATTATTTCCACAATGTTTTGATGAAAAATACAAATTGTCAAACAATCAATTATTTCCTGTATAAAATAAAATGCCAGTTCAAATTTACTGAAAATAAAATAATGTCTTCAATGAAATACCAACTTTTATTTATACTGGATTATTTAATTAAAAGTAAGACAGAATTATACCAAAAGACTATATATTGTATGACATATAATAGAAATAAATAATGAACCAAAGATTTTAAATTTCACGGCCGGAGTAGAAAATTTAAGTCAACATTCAGTTGAAAAAAAAATATTTAGACCACATTCTCAGCTTATTCAGACGAAATTATACAAATATTTTATTTCACCGAAACATAAATTGTTGCAGCCACGTGTGGACAATTTAAATGTCACACCTTATTACACAGGTGACATTGTTTATTGGAAAAATAACATGATACAGGGGGTGTACATGTTACTCGGGTGTGTTAATTGAAAAAATAGATAATGTCTAATCAACAAAACTATATCATTTCAATTGTATTAAAAAGTAAGGCAAGGACCATTTGATTTTCAGAAGGGGGTGGCTGGGATTTTTACCCCAGCCGGGATCTTTTTTTGCCCACTACGCGGGACAGCTTATTTTTCCCGCTGTACACTATGCCAGGCTTTTTTTTTATGGGCAAAGTCAGAGCCAGAGTATTTTTTTTTAACTGCTGGTCAGAAAATTTTTTCTGGCAAAAATCAGGGTCAGAAATTTTAAATACCAGCCCCCCCCCTGAAAATCGAATAGTCCGTGTCTCTTAGAAATGTACATTTGCGAAGATAGAGACCCGTTTTCTACAAGCTGTTTTCTGTTCGTGTTTTTTTTTTGGTTTAAACAAATTCTACTACACGTACAATGATTCACAAATCGACTGAAAAATGATGAAATAAAAGGGGTGTCTAGTAAGTATTTGATTGATAGTGGTCGTAATTTAGAAATGTAAGTAAGAAGCAAAATAATCGGAACTCTCCTGTAGTGTAGCAAAAATTTGTTATAAAATGTTCTACAGAAACGTATTAAAAACAAACAATTTTAAATTGAATATCCAGTCTAAGAGTTAAAAGGGGGACGTACCATTACTGGCTGCAGTGAACCCCAAACAGCTTTATTAACTCTATTTTACTCATTTGGATGATTATGAGAAAGTCTCGCTTGATAGGTAATGCTTTCTTTAGAAGAACAAAGTATGGTTTAATTTCTCCTATATATGTGCATGGAATAAATTTTCTGCAGTTAAGTGAACTCCTGCTATTAGTCATGTTATTTTTCTGTATATTGTCTGCAATTGTCTAAGTGCAAGTTGGCAATGCTTTGACTAAAATATAATAAGTAAAGATTTGAATGCATCTCTTCTAGACTAAAAAGGGAGATAATTCAATATTGGTTCATATTTACACGAGTAAAAATTCAAACTAGTAGAGGGCAGTAATAATATTATTTACACAAACTATTTATCATGGAAAATTTGAACAATCTTGTAATTGATTAACTATCTGCAAGGCTAGACTACAGTGAGAGTATGTGAAGACGGTGTATTGGATCTCAGTGGCGTTCTAAGTACCATGATATGATTGTTTCTCTCCTACGTTCACCATTGTTGACGACACAAAATAGGAATTGTTTCACGTGTTAGTTTATTTCAAGTATTGTGTACCATTAAAACAAGAAACCCTCGAGATCTTGTCATCACACACTTGAAGAAAGAGAAATGATCTGGAGTAAACAATACATTAGACAAAAAAAAATAAAAATAAAAGTAAAAAAATAACCCGGGTAAACCAATCTGACAATTTAAGCGAGTATTTAATTGCTGTTCCACATCTTGAAATGCCTTCAACGGTAAACAAAATTAGCCTGTATGCATTAATGCGTTTCATTTTCAAATATCAATTAATAACTGCGATGGATTAGTTATACATTTAATTTTGAACCCAATTCATCAATAGTTTCGGGTTATTTTATCTTTGAATGTGTTTTACCATAGAATCAAAGACCGTTGTGACCAAGTTTGATTGTAATTGCACACGTGTATCCAATGTTAATCAAATGTTTTCCAGTGCTCCTCATATATAGATAAGATATAGATTATTATATTTCAAGAAGACGAAAGGACCTTTGTAGATCTTTGTAGCTAAGTATGGTTTCATTTGAAGCAATAATTTAAAGTAACACAAACTCCAGATATTTTTCACATCTAAAAATCGATAAAATTTCCATGGCTTATAAATGTGAAAGGGTCAAACGTTTTTAGGAGAAGGGAGTATACCGGATAACTTTAGTGAGACATTGTTAGCTCCCTTTAATAAGACGGCGAAACTAACAGATTGAAATTCAACACTTATTGTGAAGAATTCTTCAATTATTTATAATTAATGGCTTATTTTTAAAGCATAAACGAACTAAAAAGTGCAACATTTATGTTGGAATATTCATTCATTTGTAAACTGGATCCAAATTTTTAAAGGCGATTTTACCTATACTATGAAATTCGGTTGTGAAATTTTGTTTGAGTTCCGATATGTAAATAGGGCGTTGGTTTTCTTCAACGCTTTCCCGAATTAGGATTTGACATTTCACAGAAAAAAACCCCGAAACGATTTCTTTAGGTCGAGTAATGCGAGACATGTTCTAGATGATTCAACATTCCATGATTCAACTAAGTGCCTTTGTTTTTAATGTTGTCTTTTTATTTCCGTGCTTGTAGCTGTCTCACGTCCTTGTTTTGTCTTTGTTTTCTCTGTTGTCGTTTCTGCCATGTCTTTGGATTTTTGTAGTCTTCGCTTCCCTTGTTCCTTCGGTATTCTACTGCCGTTGTTTCACTGGAAAATTAGTAATTGTATAGTTTTTCCTCAGTAAATAATTACTGTATGTTTGTATTTGCTTACCCCTATGGGTGTAATTTGCAAGTAAATTATTATAAAATAAAGGACCGTTTCAGTTGTCTTTTAATAATCTGCAAAGACCAGTATGACAGCTTTTCAGAAGTACCAATAGTGGCATTTTTATTTAAGGCAAGAAGAGAAATTTCGATGATTTTCCTCGTTCTGAACTAGAAATCGGCTATAGTGCATGAATTATACCAGATCCAGACATTAATACGCCTGTTTTCAAACGTTTAACTTCGCAAATTGAGTCAGATGACATGATTGTATATTATGTATATTGTTTTATGGGTTCACTCGCTCGCACTATATACATGTACTAGTATTCGGGTCATCTGCTGATCGGAGATTGTTAATTGAATTGACGACATTCCAACTACTAAGGGGCCGACCATTTAACTTCAAGGGGGGTTATGGTTTTTTTCTGGACAATTTTTTTTTCACATGCATCAACAAAAATATTTTCTTTATATTAACATTATTTTTTGGAGCAGAACGCCTCTTTCAGTTTTTTTTTATCAATTTAGTAGCCAAAATATTTTTTCACACAAAAATAGCTCCAAAATATTTTTGGAAAGAAACAACATAGCCCCCCTTTCAAGTTGAATGGCCGGTCCCTAAAGCGCTGCCTGTGTAAACATATATTTGTTCCACCTGACAAAAGTTCCATTGGAAAAAATATTACAGTATTTATTTATTTAAATGCATATTTGTACCCATATACATTAGGGTTGAAGGCATACATGAACAATAACAAAACCATAAAAAAACAATGATTACAAAATGAAAAATCATGCAGTTGTTGAGTCCACTCTCCTCAGCGCAAAAGACCTTGTAACGAATGAAGCAGTATAGTGAACGATTTGTGGATAATTTAATCATACATACAGTTTATCTGGTTCACTTTCAATATTTAGTATTAAACGTTTTATTTCCTGTAAATAGTTTTCTCTTAGTTTTATGTTATTATTACATGAAAATAAGAAATGTTCTTCATCATCAATAGTGTTGGAATTGCAGTTCTTACATTTTCTGTTTTCTCGTTTAATATTTTTGTACCTTTCCCTTTCAATTTCTAAGATATGATCGCTGACTCTTAATTTCGTTAATAGATATTTTCTATTTTCAATTTTTTTTATATATTCCAAATATGGTTCAATTTCATATTTCTTCTTATACATGTATTTACTAAATAAATTAAGAAACAATTTATTACTTTCTGTGAGAGAATTTAAATTTTTTAAAAATATTATAAACATTGACATAATATTTTTTCCTTTTTGAACAAATAATGTATATCATTTACTCTGTCAGGAACAAATATTATAATATCTGATCCGTTGGATTAAAACCGCGGCTAGCCACGGGGCACTTGTTTTAATCGCATTAGACAGCACAGGTGACCTGACAAACTTACCTGAGCACCTTCCGACACGTGTACACATAGCAGGGGATCAAATTAACATTTTTGCGATGTTTATTCAAACTGAAATGTATTTTATGAAATAAATCGAAATAATCTAAAAATGCATAAAACTTGTGGCATACATATATATTCACGTTTATGCAACTTTTTTAAAATTTTACGTGCTTTATTTTTTTTCCTATAATTTTGTATTTCAGCATTTTTTAAACTATTACGAAAAATAAAAATGCATTCAATTCAAATTTAAGCGGAATACACATCGATTTCCCGTTGACACTAGGCATACCTGAAATAGTTCTATACTATAATGTTTGATGTTTGACGGTATAATGTTGAATATAAATTAAAAAGAAAAAAATAGATTATCTTTTTTATTAGACGAAAATGATTTATTTATTAATGGTTGTAACTGCATCAGCAAGACATACAGAGGCGCAGTAGTTGTACTACACAAGCATGAATGCAAGCAGATTGTAGCAACAAATCCTTGATTGCAGAAAAGTTTTTAATTTTTCACATCATGACCGCCATAGTATATCAGGAACCAGCAATACACAAAACAATAACGTTTAGGTCAACAGATATAGGCCCTGTAGCCTTCTAAAACTGCTTGAATATGAAAAGCTTAAAGGCCGGGTTCGGACCTTTGTATGAAAGTGCATCAATACAAACTACAAAAAAGTTTAAACTTGGTAATGTGGCAAAAAGGCATGTTAAAAAAAATAAGCGAAAGAAATGGAATCATGAATGTTACTTTAAACATTTCTGCTGAAAAAGTCTGTTGTGGAGATTTTCCATCAGAATAAATTCAGGACGATTACCCTTAAAGTGGCAAGTATTAATGAAAAAAAATGCAATGGACATCGGTAAAATCGTCCTAAATGTGAAATTGAAATTAGTATGAAAACATAGGTTCCTTATATATGTAAAGCTACAAGTTATGCTGTGGACAGATTCCAGAGTGATTAAATTTTCGAAAGTTACTTTATTGAACTGAATTGTCTTTTGTTGCAGACTGCAATGAAATTATTTTCATTTCAGAAAATACATAAAGAAAGAAAAAGATGCGCAAAATGATTCTTTTTCATGTTCAGTCTTGATTTCATTCATGGCGAAACACGCTTCAAGTACACAGTATGTCCCTTGGTGACACCCGAAC
>MJUU01015785.1:181105-208660 GCA_002080025.1 Modiolus philippinarum | reverse complement strand
GATGACACCCCCTGTCCACCCCTCCGACATGCCATTGAAAACCTTACTCATTAAGGTCAATGATAGCCACCTTTTATAAGTATTGTCAAAATATAACGCAGTTTGTGAGGTGTCGGATTTATTAGAGCTTTATTCAAAGTGTTGCAAATACAAAAATAGCAGTTGCATAAGCTAATCAAAGTTTAGGATATATTTCGACTATCTCAAACAGTAGGTTCTTTTAACACGAATACGCTGTGAGCACCTGTAAACCTGTTTTATACTTTTACTTAAATGAAACATCGCATGTCGTCATGGCAATCCGGCTTGGTTATCTCAATATGTGAAACTTGATATACATATGTCTTTCGTATAAGTTTAAGCAGAGACATGTCTCTGGTTTAAGGCGGCAGCAATTTGATTTCTCCCGGTCGGTGAAATATTATTTATTGGACTATAATTTATTCGTGAAAAACTTTTTACCTTCTGTTTACATCTCAGTTCTATTATTTTTGGACATTGCATGTATTTACAGCTGCATTAGTTTAAAAAAAATTATCAGCGCTAAAACGATTTTCCAAAAATTAGAAAGAATCTTTTTGTTTTTTACCAGTAGCATTATCAGGTTATAGTGCGAATTTTCTAAGAATGTTATAGGTTCCTTTTTGCACATAGATTTTTTACCATACCAAGCTCTCAGCGGGGGTAACTTGACTTCAATCTGACATGGGTGTCATACGGTTTAAACCCAAGATTCGAAATTATTCAGGTCATGCGATATTTAAGACCAGAATTCATCGTAAGAAAAGAGAATGATGAACCAGACTTAAATATATTGATATATAAAAGCATACTGATTTCAATACAAACGAGTTTTATTTCTATGTTTTGCCTGAATTTCTATGGTCAATTATTTTAGAACAAAATTTGGTACCTGAAATTGTCAGTCAACAGGGAATTAGACATGAAATCTCTAGAAATTACTAAAATGAACATGTATACCCGAAATATCATCCCAAATTTTTGCGTGAAATTTCCCGTGCGTACATGATTTATGTAGCGGGGATTTTGCTATAATGGTAATGCCATGTTGTGACTGAAGATGCACAACACATTATATTGCACACTGGTGACGATGCCGAAACCACACGCGATGTGTTGTACACTAGCGACGATAAAACCGACTCTATTATAAAATGGAACTGCTTCAATCAAGGTTAACGGTAACTGGTACTGATATCTGTAGTATTATAGAGTAAACGATATGTTCTTTGTTATTTTTTTTTCATATTAACAGAGCATTTGTACATCTTTACTTTAGACTTCAAAATGCAAGTTATGTCATATGCATAGTTATTGACAACATAGCACACGAGTTTGTACACCAACACATCTATAAATTATGTCATTTACTGAAAATACTACCACTACTAGTTTTAGACCCCTACACGTGTGTACAGTTGAAAATTGTTTATTAATGCAATCAACGTAACAGCTGTGTCAAATTAACAAGATCATAAAACAAGTATATTTGATTACCTGTACTAAATAGGAGACATCGATTTACATGTGTTTAAATGGTCCTTGGCTAAATAAAGTCAAATTTGTGTGTTTGTTTCCAAGAAAACGTTAACTTATTTATTTCAACAAACTTATGTAACGGTTTATATTATCCACCGTAAGATAAGTTGGAACAAATTTCATAGTTCGCCCAGTGAAATAACCTCCCACTGGAAAGTATCTAATGCTCACCTGGTGAAATAAACTCCTGACGGAAAAATCTCATAGATACTATTTTGGCTTACACTTACAAAGGGTGCTAGCCAAGTGAATGCAAAATATGCACAGAATGTTTGTGCACTGAACTGAAGATTTGAATAAAATCAAGGCAACTTAATTTCATACTCAGTTCCAATCAAAGCACCCCTTAAAAATCAGATAGAATGACCTTTTTTTTAGATATTTTACTGAAAAAATGGCTTTAGTGTCCACCAAGTCATGATTTGCATGGAGCTGTACTGGCAACAGTCTTGATGAGCGATATATCAGACATATCATAGCCAAGGACATACGAACAAAATGTATAGCCTACATTGTTAATTTCTTTCAAACAAATTTCTCTGGAGTACTCTCATTATTTTCCATGTCATGCATCTCAGTAAACCACATAAAGGACAGCTTTTTATTTAACATCAAGATACTGAAGGAGAGCATTTTACATACATATTTGTTGTTTATTTCTGACACATAATATTTAAAATAGGTATGAAAAGAGAAAATCTATTCAACGTGATAAATTAATCGCTACCTATAACCTGAAGTACACACTTCGATAAGTACCCTAGTAAAATTTACTGTTGCCTGCTCTGTGAAGACAATATTTGTTATTTTTTTACCGCATTTAATGGATGTTGCGAATACATTAATACATTGTATCTATAGTTTATTAGTTGGTTGTATAAATAATGCTTCTTTACAAAGGCTCAATATTTTTGAATTTGGTGCACAACAGATAATTCAATGCTATCGTAATGGTGCATAAGTGGTTCTAAGTGTTGTTGTTTGACATTACTTGAGGAAAATAAGTATATGATATTCAATTCTATATAAAAAACCAAAATAGTTTGCATTATTATTTCTACGCAAAACGAGGTCTATATTTGAGATAATTTCCTACACCATTCAAGACGAAATTGACTACATTTACAAAGAAAGAAGTATGGCCATTTACTCGGGAATTTATTTCATTCAGTACACTAATTTTCCAAATACATAAAATCTTCTCGAAATTGTGCTAACAGGTCATCTGTTACATACACTGTCATAACAAAATCAAATCGAATGCATTTTCATATATTTTCATTTTCAGACTTATATACAATTTTGACAGTTTTTTTGTTTTTTTTTTATTTTTGTTTTTTTGTGTTTTTTTTTGTTTTGTTTTTGTTGAAATTCGTTGTATAGGACATCCAGAACCGAAACAAACTAACTACTGTTTGGAAGGCCAAATGTTTATTTATTCTTAACGAAAATATGTTTTGGTTCTTGGTGTATTTTGTGTAGTACTATCCTCTCAAACACTGTAAAATAGCTAAAATGGACACAAAAAGCTATTCACGGCAATGTTCGGCTGCTAATGATCTAGAAAACATACAAGTGTAGCATATATTAATTTTATTTTCAAGAAGTACATTTACTAGAGACCACCTTACTCGATTTTCGGCAACATCTGAGCATATTCTGAAAATGACCCAACATAGGAACAAATTCCCGCCTTAATGATCATACGTCTTTGTAAATAAAGAAATTAGCGTGACAATTTATAATTCACATCGCGATTTGGTTTTTGATGTATTTTTGTTGTGTACACGTAAAGGGATATGGAGTAAATGTACAGCAGACAACAATCTTATACATTCACGATAGAACCCGCAAAACAAGACACTCTTGTCGACGTCTAAATATAAAAAATATTTATATCTCTTTGCAGATTACAAACACTCCGTCAGATCTGTATCCATGTACGATATTGAATGGAAATAATTATTTCCTTTTAATACAGTAAAAAACTTTTATAAGTCGGATTTCGAGCTAACTTAACTTTGCTTTGGGAAAATGACCGTAAAGTTTTTGACCTATAATCAGCAAAATTAAGACATAATTCGTGAAATACTAAACTTATCTTGGCTGCTAAGGTTTTGACGATTTGATATTCATATTCAGGGGGAGGGGGGGGGACTTTGTAAATGAAAAATTTAATCTTGCTGCCAATCAAAATAGATATTCCAAACCTACTTCTAAGAAAAAGTGGAATTTAATTTTAATTTGTAGAACTAAAGAATAAATTTTTATGCAAATGCAAATAAATTATTTTGATGTGACATTTGATGTGAATAAATATTTTTCGAAATTCTCATGAAAACGAATATTTTTTGTAGGCGAAATCGCCAAAGCCACACATCCTAAAATTCAAATGGTCGTCCCCTAAAAGCAATTAAATATCGGATATACATATATTTATGGTGCTGACAAGTTTAATGAAATAAACGCGAAAATTGTCCTTTTGAATAAGTAAATAACGTACAAATGCAGATATTTCTGAGACCATCACCGGAAATTTTAAATGTCATGAAGTTTCGTATGTAATCGCTACGTTACCGTTCTATCTATCTGCAATTTGCGGCTGGAAATTAAAAAAAGAACAAACAAACAAACATTTTGCAAAATAAATGTTGGCAACCGAGTTAATCTAAAGATAAAAAATAGTTTTTTTTTTTAATACATTGAAAATAATAATAATAAATAAATATCCATGAACGCTATTACAGTTTATCTATAAAAATAGATTGATTTTGAAAATTTTAGATCATCATAGATAAAAGGAATTAACTTGTACAAATACGGTAAAAAATCACTGTTATTAACTGAGTTGCACTGTCACAATCCGCCACAGTGCAACACAGTTATTTCAAATACTACGGCTAACTGTCATGCACTGTTACAATCAAGGACAGTGCATGACAGTAACACCAAATACTGTGAATAACTGACATGTACTGTAACAATCCGGGACAGTGCATGACAGTAGTCGTAAAGACTGTCATGCACTGTGTGTTACTGTTACAGTACTGGACAGTTAATCACAGTACTTGGGTATTACTGTTAATAACTGTCCCCGATTGGCACAGTTCTTGACAGTACTTAATAGATATTTCACAGTACTACCACAGCAGAGAACAGTGAATGACAGTGAAAAAATCACTGTTCCTCGTATGGACAGTACTTTTTTTCTGTTCATAGTGATGTATGAAAGCTAATAGACATGAAGTTAAGTATCATAGCAGTGTAATTTTTGCCTTGGAATCATATTAAAACTTTTGTCGTATTATATAAACAAACCCTTTTATCGATATCTTTCAATAATGCTCAGAGCTTCTTTTCACGTACGGACTTCTAAACACAAATTCATTTTTTAATAACGTTTAACAATCTCCACCTACGATATTTTTGGATGAAATGTGTCGTACTTTTTCGTCTTTATTGGCGGACAAACTTGTTTACTTGATTTTTTTTTTACCGCAATAACAATAATCTGTATTTGATCTTAACCTTTGAACACATGCAGCCTAAGGGAAATTAACCCTTGTTATATGTGAATTGTCCAATGCAATATTTTATGAAAGGATATGGAGTAAATGAACATGAGACCATAACACATATGTTAAATCCAACTGCAATAATTTTAATGAGCTGCATGTATGGCCATTTCGAAAATTAATTCCTCATCAGCAGCACTAGGACCCAAACAAAGTAAATCCACAATTTCAAAAATTGTTCAAAAAGCACAAGACCAAACGAAATCCGAATAATCAGTAATATCAAATATAGCTAAGGACAGAACTACGATGGAGGGAGGTAATCCTTAGGCTTTAGAATTTACATAAATTTAGATATAAATTTAGATAATAGTAATCGAACAAAGTGTACACATGAGATATTATCTCATGTACAAGTATACACCATATCTAAGAAAAATAAAGAGCATACATCTCTACCACGGGGAATTGTTTTACCAACTCCACACTGCAATAAAAGACAAACTCCTGTATTAAATATTTTATGAAAGGATATGGAGTAAATGAACATGAGACCATAACACATATGTTAACTCCAACTGCAATAATTTTAAGCCTAACCTTGACTGCAGTCTGGTCCGTTAATACCGTGCTTTCTCTGTTATTCCAATAGAGTTCCGTAAAAAGGGGGTTCCAGTCAATTTTTCTCCATTTTTTATTGAGTGTGCCTAAATTTTGCACGAAATTTTTAAAGTTTTGCAGAAAAAATGACGGGGGTCCATCCCGGAACACCTCCTTTGTGTGATCCGTTAAACAATCCAAATTGTCCTGAGTGGTCAGCGAACCAACCTATCTGGCTTTCCTTTGAATGAAGCCTTCTAAAACCGTGTAGAAAAATACTGACGGCCACAAATGGTTTTAGGAAAAATAAGGTTTGTACAATTTTTGCTTTTCTTTGTCAGTCCGTTTGGGTAAAGATTGAATAATTTAAAAACTTTTGTCGATAACTATTCTGCAGGCGAATGTTTATCGATACGTCAAAGCAATAAAGTGAAGTAAAACTTGAAGGATATTTTTTTTAATTAATTGGGCCGAGAACATACTGTAGTATATCAAATAACGCCAGATAGCAGCAAATTCAAAGTGGGAAAAACTAAAAAATGTGACCAAAGGAACACAACTCCAGTCAAAATAAAAAAAACCACGCGCAAAAAACTACAAAAAATTGCATTTTTCACAATAAATAAAAAAAATTCCATAGGTCCGATTGTAATGAAATTTGCACTGCAGATATGTGAAGTATGAATCTTCCATATGCTAGATTGTTTTTAGTGGGTTCCCAAGTTAACATACTGAAAATGCGGTTTTATAGAAAATTATCATATAAAATTTTAAACATCTGGCATTTTTTTATATCCAAATATCATATAAAAAAATAGTGTGCAGAAAGAATGTTTACATTCCCAAATTAAATATTTTACAGCGATGGAAACGTTCAACATTCCCTACCACACGCACACGATTCACACGATGAACGCACACGATTCACACGTTGAGCGCACACGATTCGCACGATGAACGATACAGAAAGTTCTCAATCGTGTATCGTGTACCGTGTATCGTGTACCGTGTACCGTGTAACGTGCACCGTGTCGGTTAAATAATCTTATATATTTTCATGAAACGAACTCAAAATGAAAAAAATATGAACGGGCAATAAAAGTCGAGAGTCTTAAAATTTGACAGTATAAATAAAATGATAATTTACAATGTGATATATATAAATAAAACAACTGTTAATTATGACAAAAGAAAATAGTCGGTTTTCCATATGAAACAGCATTTATGACATCAGTGTTGCAATCTTTCTCTCGGAAACTGTCTCCACTTTTGCCGTAACAATATCATAATAGGGTCGGCAAAAAAAAACTTGAAATTGTTTAATTTTGTCAGCAAAAAAAAAATCGAATAAAAAAAAGATAATAAATAAAATAAACAATGTAAATAAAAAAATAATTAAAGTGAAATAAAAAGTCCTGATATATAGTAATGAAAGATGCTGCAAAATCAGCCACAATTACCTAAGAAAAGAAACATTACTTTTAAATTAAATTTAGACAATACTGAAACTTTCAATAATTTAACAATAAATGTTCTGTCATCTTATTTTATACCATTGTCCACAATACTAAAATTTCATATAATTTAACCATAAATATAAAAGAAAGGGAGCGTTTTCTGTATTTAATATTATACCGGTGTCTGCAATACTAAAACTTGGTAAAATTTAACCATAAAAATAAAAGAAAGGGAGTGTTTTCTGTATTTATTATTATATCGGTGTCCGCAATACTAAACCTTTATGAAATTTAACCATAGATATTAAAGAAAGGGGGTATTTTCTGTATTAAATATTATACCGGTGACCGCAATACTAAAACTTTATCAAATTTAACCATAAATATAAAAGAAAGGGAGTGTTTTCTGTATTTAATATTATACCAGTGTCCGCAATACTAAAACTTTATCAAATTTAACTATAAATATAAACGAAAGGGAACTTTTTCTCTATTTAGTATCATACCTGTGTCTGCAAAACTAAAACTTTATGAAATTTAAGCATGAATATAAGAAAGGGAGTGTTTTCTGTATTTAATATTATACTCGTGTCCGCAATACTAAAACTTTATAAAATTTAAACATAACTATAAAAGAAAGGGAGTATTTTCTGTATTTGATATTATACCGGTGTCCGCAATACTAAAACTTTATCAAGTTTAACCATTAATATAAAAATAAGGGAACTTTTTCTCTATTTAGTATTATGCCGGTGTCCAAATTACTAAAACTTTATAAAATTTAACCATAAATATAAAAGAAAGGAAACTTTTTCTCTATTTAGAATTATACTGGTGTCCGCAATACTAAAACTATATCAAATTTAACCATAAATATAAAAGAAAGGGAACTTTTTCTTTATTTAGTATTATGCCGGTGTCCGCAATACTAAAACTTTATCAAATTTAACCATAAATATAAAAGAAAGGGAACTTTTTCGCTATTTAGTATTATACCGGTGTCCGCAATACTAAAACTTTATCAAATTTAACCATAAATATAAAAGAAAGGGAGTATTTTCTGTATTTAAATTTGATAAAGTTTTAGTATTGCAGACACCGGTATAATACAAATTAGTATTACACCGGTGTCCGCAATACTAAAACTTTATCAAATTTAACCATCAATATAAAAGAAAGGGAACATTTTCTGTATTTAATATTATACCGGTGTCAACAATACTAAAACTTTATCAAATTTAACCATTAATATAAAAATAAGGGAACTTTTTCTCTATTTAGTATTATGCCGGTGTCCACATTACTAAAATTTTATAAAATTTAACCGTAAATATAAAAGAAAGGGAACTTTTTCTCTATTTAGTTTTATACCGGTGTCCGCAATACTAAAACTATATCAAATTTAACCATGAATATAAAAGAAAGGGAACTTTTTCTCTATTTAGTATTATACCGTGTCCGCAATACTAAAACTTTATGATGATGCATCATTAAACCTGGTTTAACCCACCATTTTATTTATAAAATGCCGTTCCAAGTCGGGAATATGACGGCTTGCCAAAAATATTCTGTGTTGGATTGTGTTTCCCTGATTTAGTCGAATGTTATACGGATTTTCCTTACTGGTCTCTTCCTTTGATCGTTTCGGACTTTTATTGTCACTTTCATTTATCAAATTTAACCATAAATATAAAAGAAAGGGAACCTTTTCTCTATTTAATATTATACCGGTGTCCGCAATACTAAAACTTTATAAAATTTAAACATAAATATAAAAGAAAGGGAGTGTTTTCTGTATTTAATGTTATACCGGTGTCCGCAATACTAAAACTTTATCAAATTTAACCATAAATATCAAAGAAAGGGAGTATTTTCTGTATTTAATATTATACCGGTGTGAACAATACTAAAACTTTATCAAATTTAAACATGAATATAAAAGAAAGGGAATTTTTTCTCTATTTAGTATTATACTGGTGTCCGCAATACTAAAACTATAAAATTTAACCATAAATATAAAAGACAGGGAGTACTTTCTGTATTTAATATTATACCGGTGTTCGCAATACTAAAACTTTATCAAATTTAACCATAAATATAAAAGGCAGGGAGTATTTTCTGCAATTTCATATTATACCGGTGTCCGCAATACCAAAACTTTATAAAATTTAACCATCAATATAAAAGAAAAGGAACATTTTCTGTATTTAATATTATACCGGTGTCAACAATACTACAACTTTATCAAATTTAACCATAAATATAAAAGAAAGGGAACTTTTTCTCTATTTAGTATTATACCGGTGTCTGCAATACTAAAACTTTATCAAATTGAATCATAAATATAAAAGGAAGGGAGTATTTTCTGTATTTAGTATTATACCGGTGTCCGCAATACTAAAACTTTATTAAATTTAACCATAAATATAAAAAGAAAGGGAGCATTTTCTGTATTTAATATTAAACCAGTGTTCACAATACTAAAACTTTATTAAATTTAACCATGAATATAAAAGAAAGGGACTGTTTTCTGTATTTAATATTAAACCAGTGTCTGCAATACTAAAACTTTATAAAATTTAACCATAAATATAAAAGAGAGGGAGTGTTTTCCGTATTTAATATTATACTGGTGTCTGCAATACTAAAACTTTATAAAATTTAACCATAAATATAAAAGAAAGGGATTTTTTTCTCTATTTAGTTAGACCGGTGTTCGAAATAAAAAAAACTTCACATAATTGAACCATAAATATAAAAATCGGCACTTTTTCTCTATTTTATATTATACCGGTGTCCACAATACTAAAAGTTGATGTACTTTAACAATAAATATAAAACAAAGTGTACTTTTTCTATATTTCATATTATACCAGTGTCTGCAATACTAAAAACCATAAATGTAAAAGAAAGTCCTTTTTTTCTCTATTTCATATTATACCGGTGTTTGCAATACTTAAACTTCCCATGATTTAACCATAAATATAAAAGAAAGTGCACTTTTCTCCATATTATATTATACCAGTGTCCCGGACCAGTATCCACAATAATTATCCCTATAATAAGTTTCATTTGATTAAGCTTCTATTCTTCTACTATATTGGACAGCCTGCATTATTAAAATTGAATATTTTATGGTTTTCGTTCCTAACCAATAACTGTTTTTGTGACAAAAAAAACCGGCAGTGATACTTAATCTGAAAATATTTTATTTTCTTCTTGTAAGATCGGCGGTTGAAAAACAAAATTGTATTGTGCAGAAAATTGGCAATCCTATCTATAAAATGCGGAATTTAAATGAAACGAGTAAACGCACATTACACGATACACGCAATGAACGTTACACGTTACACGATACACGATACACGATGAGCGCACACGATTTACACGATGAACGCAAACGGTCTACACGATGAACGCACACGATTCACACGATGAGCGCTAATTTGGATATGTTGAACGTTTCCATCGCTGTACCTATATCAAACATTTAATTGCATTATTTCACAATAAAAAATCAACTCAAACAAAAGGTCACAGATTTTTGTCGGAAGAGTTATATAACCTGATTCTTTCAGTCCTTGCTTCAGTAGCCGTTACTAAAAGAGCGATCATTAAGCGATCCGTCAGCCGTCAACGATCAGTCATCGATCAGTGATCGATCAGTCAACAATCCGTTAAAATCTGACGGATAGGAGAAGTAATTCACGTATTTGACGGATACAATACGTAAATTACGTGACTGACGGATGATTGATCGGTCCTATCCGTAAATGACTGATTGATAGCCTTACGTCATCTTTCAAGTTAATACATTTTGCGAAATGATAATTTCGTTTCATCACAAAAATGAATTTAGAACTGAAATATATATAAAAAAAAATATTATAACACCCTAGGTATATGTAATCCGTACGTTAAGGTTAATATTATATTTACTTGATGTTTCTGCTTGTACGTAGTAAATGCACAGTATATAATACAGTTTGTTCGAATGCATTAAAATTTGGAAGCACATCTGATTTGACCAGGGAACTGTATAACTAAGAGGGAATAGAAACGCAGCATACTTCAAAGACAAATCTATCGTGCATCTCTGTCTCGGGCGATGTGATAATCACTCCCCGTAGTGTCATAAGATAATTAATAACTGTTAGCGTAATGCGAATATTTGGGTCCTCTCCGCTATCGATTTTATTTTACATTGCACAGTAAATTGTAAACTCGGCCGATTCCGTACCCCCATCTAACGTCTGTGTATTGGTTGCGTCCGTCTTCCTTTTTGGTGTTGCGTACCGGAATCAGTCGAGGGTTGCCGAATGGTAAACAAAGTGTTCAGCGATGAAAATGTCAAGAAACCGAAAGAAAGCAAAATAAAATAAATAAAAAGTCACAAAAAGAGCTACTTTATGTAGGGCTTTTCTTTTAATATTTTATATGGCTTTTTCCACAACCAAAACAATCTATACGAAAATATAACTTGAGAAATGCCATGAAAACTCGAAGGACTCAACTGTCTTTTGGCAAAGATTTGTCCTTGCTTTTCGTTTTAGCGTCGCTAGTTTGTACACTATCGTCTTCATGTGTACTAGTACATGTCATCACCCAGTTAGCATATAAATAATATAGCAATCATTAGAGATGTCATAATTGAAATGTTCCTACTTAAATTTATGACTATTTCATCTGAACGATTTTGTCAAGTCCTTGTCACATAAATTACGTAATTTCAGTTCAGGTAGATAACATACACAGGTGTGCCGGATATAATTGACACCCCGCACATACATATATGTGTTGATACCGATACTTTTTAATTAACACAGGTTCGAAATGTATAGCTATGTATAGCTATGTCATTTATTGTATTTATTCCATTAATCAGAACAGAAAGAGCGGGAAATTGTTCCGAGTGTATAGATTTTTCATTGAAGTCAACGATGCCGTCAAGTATTCCGGTAACAAGACGTTCCGGCCTTACGACAAATCCGTCCCTGCCCATCCGGCCCTGAACTTTCCGGCCTCATTCCAATCCGGCCCTGTCTGAAAAGTAGATCCGGCCTTATGATAATTTATGAATACTGTTGTATTCCGAATGAAAGATTTACACATCGCTCTGTATCTTAACTTTTAAGCCCTCGGATGTTTGTTTTTATAACCAAAAGAGTTGAAAAAAATCGGGAAAACATTTCTTTTGACATTTCGTTTATAACTTTATAACAAAAAATACACGTACTTATTGAACTATTTTGTTTATTAACTACTATATGCAGCCTCAACAAAAACAATATGGCTGACCAACAAAATTTCTAAAATGTCCATTTTTAAAAAATCGTAGCAACCACCATCATTAAAATTAGGCCTTATTAATAGTACCAAGCACTAGAATTATATTTCGCCTTTCATAATGTGTGTTCAAAACATGAATTAATTGAATAGTTAATTTTTGATTTGAGAAATTCGAGACGGGGTACAAGATGTGAATGACTTCTCAACTCTACAATGCAAATCTTAGGCAAATTTTGTTAACAAAAAATAAAATAGCAAATTACTTCAATAAGATACGAGAATTATACCGAGAGGTAGGATATTTTGTCAGCTTTGCATGTTTTTTTTTCTTATGTGGTTACATTGAAAACTTATTTTACAAACTTTAAAAATATACACCCCATCGACGTATTTGATAAATTATGAAAATGACACGTGATAGCAAAACCCAAATTTTTGAAAAATAATATTAAATAAGCAAAACAATATATAACAATCATATATAGCTCAAGCATTAGATCTATATTATGTCTTTCAATGATATTTTTTCCAAATAACTGGTATTTGTTATTTAAAAGAAATTTGAATCATTCAGCAGTACCAATTATTCTCCTAAAATTCCGGATAAGAAAAATCGAAAATGGTTCGGAATTGTTCCTAAAAAATCACCAAATGTTAAATATTCGTGCTATATAAAAATACAGATTAAATATAAAAATGGAAAAATGATAACTTGTCTTTTGATTTTTCCTCTTTAAATTGATATCGATAGGTTATCCGAGCTTTGACGATAATTAAATCATAACTACCATTATCTACTTCAATCGATAATACACATTACAGGAAGTACCTTCATGTCTCCGGAGTTTAGTATTGATTTCTACCCGAGACAGACATGCTTTATCGCGCTGCGGGTAGTCTCCTTTGATCTTGAACTTCGTTTCAAATCCCTGTTGTTATCTACATCCCCGATTTGACCAATCGTCGAAAATAGACAAATTTAATTTGATAAAAGAAAAAAAAAGAAAAAAAAATCAATATTAAAATAATTTATACAACTGGTTAAACGTTAATTGTTAGACTATAACAGGAATGCTAATAAGAGCGAAACAAAAATGGAATGACAAAAAATAAAAATAAAACCAAAACAAATGATTTGATGCATTCATACACGAAAGACTGGGAAATCCAAACACTAAATATGCTAAAATTGATTTAAATTGTGATTCATGAAATAAAAAAAATCTTCGACAGGAATATGATGAATAAAATTTTGAAAAAACTAAATTTGTTTAGGTCATTTTTAAAGATTGAGTTTCAACCGCAGACTAAAAATCTGATTTTTCAACACTTTAGTGTGCTTAAATTCATTTAAATTGTGCTTCGCAAAATATAAAACTCCTTCGAACGGATATGATGAATAAATTTTTTGAGAAAATTCAAGTTGTTTTGGTCATTTTTAAAGATTGATTTTAAACCGCACACCAAAAAATCTGATTTTTCAACCTAAAAGAATGCTTTAATTCATTACATTGTGCATTGCAAAATATAAAACTCCTTCGAAGGGATATGATGAATAAAATTTTCAAAAAATTTAAATTGTTTTCGTCATTTTTATAGACAGAGTTTAAACCCCACACTAAAAATCTAACTTTTCAAGCTTTAAATATGTTAAAATTCATTAAAATTGTGTTCGCAAAAGATAAAACTCCTTCCGAAGGATATGATGAATAAAATTTTCAAAATATTTAAATTGTTTTGGTCATTTTTATAGACAGAGTTTAAACCCCACACTAAAAATCTAACTTTTCAAGCTTTAAATATGTTAAAAATCATTAAAATTGTGTTTCGCAAAAAATAAGACTCCTTCGAAAGGATATGATGAATAAAATTTTTAAAATATTGCAATTGTTTTGGTCATTTTTATAGATAGAGTTTAAACTGCACACTAAAAATCTAACTTTTCAAGCCTTAAACATGCTAAAATTCATTAAAGGTGTGTTTCACAAAAGATAAAACTCCTTCGAAAGGATATTATGAATAAAATTTTCCCAAAATTTTAATTGTTTTGGTCATTTTTATAAACAGAGTTTAAACTGCACACTAAAAATCTACTTTTCAAACTTAAATATGCTGAAATTTGTTGAAATTGTGTTTTGCAAAAGATAAAACTCTTCCAAAAGGATATGATGAATAAAATGTTCAAAAAATTTCAGTTGTTTTGGTCATTTTAATAGACAGAATTTAAACCACAGACTAAAAATCTAACTTTTCAAGCTTTAAATATGTTAAAATTCATTAAAATTGTGTTTCGCAAAAAATAAAACTCCTTCGAAAGGATATGATGAATAAAATTTTTAAAATATTGCAATTGTTTTAGTCATTTTTATAGACAGAGTTTAAACTGCACACTAAAAATGTAACTTTTCAAGCCTTAAACATGCTAAAATTCATTAAAGGTGTGTTTCACAAAAGATAAAACTCCTTCGAAAGGATATTATGAATAAAATTTTCCCAAAATTTTAATTGTTTTGGTCATTTTTATAAACAGAGCTTAAACTGCACACTAAAAATCTTTTTCAAACTTAAATATGCTGAAATTTGTTGAAATTGTGTTTTCAAAAGATAAAACTCCTCCGAAAGGATATAAAATTTTCAAAAAAATTTCAGTTGTTTTGGTCATTTTAATAGACAGAATTTAAACCACAGACTAAAAATCTAACTTTTCAAGCCTTAAATATGTTAAAATTCATTAAATTGTGTTTCGCAAAAAATAAAAATCCTTTGCAAGGATATGATGAATAAAATTTTTAAAATATTCCAATTGTTTTGGTCATTTTTATAGACCGAGTTTAAACTGCACACTAAAAATCTGACTTTTCAACCCTTAAGTATGCTAGAATTCATTAAAATTGTGTTTCGCAAAATAAAAAATTCCTTCAAAAGGATTGTGAAGTAAAATTTCCAACAAACTGAATTGTTTTGGTCATTTTTAAAGATTGAGTTTAAACTGCACACCAAAAATCTGATTTTTCAACCTACAAGAATGCTTAAATTCATTAAAATTGTGCTTCACAAAATATAAAACTCCTTTGAAAGGATATGATGAATAAAATTTTCAAAAAATTTAAATTGGTTTGGTCATTTCTACAGACTGAGTTTAAACCGCAGACTGAAATTCTAACTTTTCAAGCCTTAAAAATGTTACAATTCATTAAAGGTGTGTTTCGCAATAGATAAAACTCCTTCGAAGGGATATTATGAAGAAAATTTTCAAAAAAATTCAATTGTTTTGGTCATTTTTATGGACAGAGTTTAAACCACAGACTAAAAATCTAACTTTTCAAGCGTTAAATATGTTAAAATTCATTAAAATTGTGTTCCACAAAAGATTAAAATGGAATAAAAAAGATAACAGGAAACACCTACAATGGCCGAAAAACATAGCCAGATGCCAGAAAGTAAATAGGAACTGCACAAGAAAAAACCCACAATAAAAATACAAAAGACAAACATAAACAACGATAGGAACTCGGGACAGCCGGACTTGGTACCGGCACTAGCAAAAGCCAGCGGTAGGGTTAAACCAGTAGGCTTAAACTCCTTCGAAAGAATATGATGAATAAAATTTTTAAAATATTTCAATTGTTTGGTGATTTTTATAGACAGAGTTTAAACCGCACACTAAAAATCTGACTTTTCAACCCTTAAGCATGCTAAAATTCATTAAAATAGTGTTTCGCAAAAGATAAAACTCCTTCAAAAGGATATTATGAAGAAAATTTTCAAAAAATTTCAATTGTTTTGGTCATTTTTATAGACAGAGTTTAAACCACAGACTTAAAATCTAACTTTTCAAACTTAAATATGCTGAAATTTGTTAAAATTGTGTTTTGCAAAAGATAAAACTCCTTTAAAAGGATATGATGAATAAAATTTTCAAAATATTTAAATTGTTTTGGTCATTTTTATAGACAGACTTTAAACTGCACAATAAAAATCTGACTTTTCAACCCTTAAGTTTGCTGAAATTCATTAAAATTGTGTTTCGCAAAATAAAAAACTCCTTCGAAAGGATATGATGAATAAAATTTTCAAAAAATTAAAATTGTTTTGGCAATTTTTATAGACTGAGTTTAAACTGCAGACTATGCATCTAACTTTTCAACCCTTAAATATGCTAAAATTCATAAAAATTGTGATTCGCAAAATAAAAAAATCCTCCAAAATGATTGTATGAAGTAAAATTTTCAACAAACTGAATTGTTTTTGTCATTTTTAAAGATTGAGTTTAAACTGCACACCAAAAAATCTGATGTTTCAACCTAAAAGAATGCTTAAATTCATTAAAATTGTGCTTCCCAAAATATAAAACTCCTTTGAAAGGATATGATGAATAAAATTTTCAAAAAATTTAAATTGTTTTGGTCATTTCTACAGATTGAGTTTAAACCGCAGACTGAAATTTTAACTTTTCAAGCCTTAAAAATGTTACAATTCATTAAAGGTGTGTTTCGCAAAAGATAAAACTCCTTCGAAAGGATATTATGAAGAAAATTTTCAAAAAATTTCATTTGTTTTGGTCATTTTTATAGACAGAGTTTAAACCACAGACTAAAGGTCTAACTTTTCAGGCCTTAAAAATGTTACAATTCATTAAAGGTGTGTTTCGCAAATGATAAAACTCCTTCGAAAGAATATGATGAATAAAATTTTTAAAATATTTTAATTGTTTTGGTCATTTTTATAGACAGAGTTTAAAAAGCACACTAAAAATCTGACTTTTCAACCATTAAGTATGCTAAAATTCATTAAAATTGTGTTTCGCAAAAGATAAAACTCCTTCGAAAGGATATGATGAATAGAATTTTCGAAAAAATTTAAATTGTTTTGGTCATTTCTGCAGACTGAGTTTAAACCGCAGACTTAAAATCTGACTTCTCAAACTTAAATATGCTGAAATTTGTNAAAATTGTGTTTCGCAAAAGATAAAACTCCTTCGAAAGGATATGATGAATAAAATTTTCAATATTTAAATTGTTTTGGTTATTTTCATAGACAGAGTTTAAACTGCACTCTAAAAATCTAACTTTTCAAGCCTTAAATATGTTAAAATTCATTAAAATTGTGTTTCACAAAAGATAAAACTCCTTCGAAAGGATATTATGAATAAAATTTTCAAAAAAATTCAATCGTTTTGGTAATTTTTAAAGACAGAGTTTAAACCGCAGACATAAATCTAACTATGAAGGCTTTAATATGTTAAAATTCATTTAAATTGTGTTTTGCAAAAGATAAAACTCCTTCGAAAGGATATGATGAATAAAATTTTTAAAGTATTTCAATTGTTTTGGTCACTTTTATAGACAGAGTTTAAACCACACACTAAAAATCTAACTGTTCAAGACTTAAATATGTCAAAATTCATTAAAATTATGTTGTGCAAAATATAAAACTCCTTTGAAAGAATATGATCAATAAAATTTGCAAAACTATTGTTTTGGTCATTTTCAAAGATTGAGTCTAAAACGCAGACTTGTATTATACAGTTCAGATACCCAGTTCTCATTCACAAATACATGTAAACGATTTAAATTGAAACAAAATACAGCATTCGTTTATTCGTCTTTATATTCGAAAAAGATGTATCTAACAACCTGGAAACACACGAGAATAATATGTTCATTCGTTTTGCCTTAAAATTCCAAATATTTACGTATCCGTCATACGTGATTTACTTATTGATACAACACGTAATTGACGGATGCGATCAGTAAAATACGTTTCCATCCGTAAAATACGTACACATCCGTTATTCATGGATCCGTCATCGATCGGTGAAAAATCAGTCATCAATCAGTCAAAAATCCGTCATCAATCAGTTAACAATCCGTCAATAAGTAACGGCTACTGATACAAGGACTGTACATACTGTCCGTAATGTTGCAAAAACCAATGAAAAACCCTATCATGTTCACATTCTTTAAAAAATCGGTAGAAAACAAAAAAATCTCGTCAGTAGTACAATGTACAATTGGGTGCTGACGCAACATTCCATCCAAGAGCACTCCAAAAGCGTTCCTCGCGTGTACTTCGTGTGCACTTGAAAGTGATTCGATGACGGCCTAGAGTGAACTATGACCACTTTCAAGTTCACTTGAAAAGAAGATGCGATCCCGGGAGTGATCGCGAAGTGAACTTGAAGTGAACTTCTTAGCAGCTTTGGATTGCTCTTAACGATTGGTCAGTTCAAAACACGTGATATTAATATGACGAAATTGATTTTAAGCAAAAAATATGAAAACTCGACGACTTCATTCGCTTCTTAATCAATTTTTGATAATAAATTAAAACCAAAATATGCGATTATAAATAAAAAATATAGCGTTCTTTTGTTTTATTCCCAGATAGCAAGAAGGTGATGGCCCATCATCGGCTGACTGATGGCACTGTTGGCAAACTGCTGGCAATGGCATACTACTACTTGCCAGATCTGGCCCGATGTGAAGTCGCCAACTGTTGGTTGATACCTCATGGGCCAGAACTGGACCAGAAACTACTTCCCGACAGTGTTTTATTAGCAATCGGGTCGTCATGGGGCCGGTACATGGGCCTGAATATTCCTCCCAACAGTTGTTTATTAGCAACTGGGCAACCATTTGGCCTCAAGTTTCCTCCCAACGGTTATTTTGAAATTAAGTAAGCTATGACTGGTTAATATTTCGAACTGGTAACTTTGAAGTATAAAGATTTGAATTAATGGATGTCTTTGATCAATTAAAAAAGTACTAATTTTTTATATATCATTTTCTTTTCTTTTTTTCTTGTTTTGTTTTGTTTTGTTTTGTTTTTTTTTTTTTTTTTTTTTTTTTGTTTTTGTTTTGTTCTAAAATTCATTTTCATATAAGCAATGAAAAATAATTAAGAAATCCTAAGATATGCAGTTTGTAATCTTTATTCTACACAGTTAACATCTGGGACTCACTATCTTGTATACCAGGTCTGATGTCCAACTGAGTTTTATGATATCCTTGTTGAACAAGTGTTAGTCATTTCCTCCCTTTCTCACACTTTTACCACACATAACTGAAGCTGTGTGCATAGATTGAAGAAAAACTGCAAGTATTTGTTTTGTTTTGTTTTTCTTATGTATAATTTATTAAAGTGAAACAGAGAAATAGTACGTATACTTTGCTTCAAAAATGTCAGATTTACATTAACTTTTAAATAGATTTTACAAATATTTTATCCTCGCTTTTATCAAGTTTATTATTTTCTTTAACATGTTGAATTCATCATAACAAGAAAAACGAAAGTTTGGTAAATATACGAAAAAAATCTACCCTTACACGCTGAAATAACGAATTATGCATAAAATATTCACGTATTACCAGCTAATCAATAGATTACAATTCCTTTAAATTTCAAGACGATGAAATCCAATCATGATTATGTACCAGAATTACTAGGAATCTGACAACATATCTCTTCTACCACTTTTGGTACACTTTGGGTGAATTTTGTATCAGTATCCATATGAAACGCGGCGTTTATACAAATTCTATGCATCTTTTTCAGTACCAAATTTAAATGTGCGGCACGTGATGTGCGGATGGATTTTTCTGGATACAGAAGACCTATGCATTCAGATATTATCTAGATACTGTTTATGTGCTGTGTCTTGATAAATTATAACACTTCTTAGTATCTGGACAGGTCTTGCTAACTACAACATACTAGAACGAATTTTAAAACATCTTAAAAGTGAAATTGCCAACAGCTTACAAGACGTGTATATTTTTTTTTTGGATTTTTTTAATTATTACATGGATTAAATATAATTATGGCACTTGGAAGTTTTCCTGACAGCTGCTTCTGATGTTCTAAATATAGATGCCTGAAGCAGTAATCGTACGATGATGGCAAACAAGCAGCAAACCATTATCGTGCCAACAGAACAATATGGCAGGCATGTTGATGGCAACATGGTGGCAATGTTGGCATGATACTGGCAAACTAGGGGCAAGTATGGCAAGCCACTGCTGGGCCAACATTGTGCCAACAGTTTGGCCCATCAAGGGGCCGATGAGCAAAAACTCATTGGACCATTGCTGGTTGCCATCATTGGGCCGATGAAGTTGCCATCAATAAATCATATGTTGGGCCGACACCTTCATGCTATCTGGGTTAATACATTCCATGCTTATGTCACATTATATTCTTAATAAATCTTTCAAAAAAGGGTATTTTATCGAGGCCTATGTTCATGCTGGAGACATTAAATTCATATGTAATTTAAAAAAAAAAACTTTCTCGCAATACCAAATTTATGCATCTTTTGTAAGAAATGACGTCAAAAGTGGGAGACATTATTTGTCAGTGCTTATTTCAAGTGTCGCGACACAACATAAATATATATATATATATATATGTCTCTAAACATTACCTTATAAGATTGAAATATTTTGCATTTTAGCCTTTTTCCATTCTTGCAATACCAAATTTATACATCTTTTGTCAAAAATTGCCTCAAAAGTGAGGCTTGTTTAGGGTAAATTGGGATACGGGATATTTACCACTTTTGTTAATGGGATCTGGGACTAATATAACACTGTTATATTAGTCCCAGATTGGATATGGGATATTTGAGACAAAAATACCGGGATATGGGATATTTTGACTATGGAAAACGGGATATTGCAATAATTAATGGGATATCTTCAATTTTCAAAGGGATATTTTCCTCCAGACTTACTGGGATATGGGATATTGGGACCCCCCTAAACAAGCCCCAAAAGTGGGAGATATTCACAGTGGAGATATTATATGTTGATGCATGCTTTTTTCAATTGTCGCGCCACAACATTTATATGTATTTTTTGCAAAATTACCTTATAAGATTGAAATATTTTGCATTTTAGCTTTTTTCCCCTCTCGCGATACCAAATTTATACATCTTTTGTCAAAAATGTACTCAAAAGTGGGAGATATTAGAAGTTGATAGTTATTTCAATTGTCGCGACACAACATTTTTATGTATTTTTCCCAAAATCACCTTATCTTATAAGATTGAAATATTTTGCATATAGCTTTTTTCCTTTTTTGCGATACCAAATTTATGCATCTTTTGTCAAAAATGACATCAAAAGTTGGAGATATTATATATTGGTGCTTATTTCAATTGTCGCGACACCATATTTATATATATTATTCCTAAATTACCTTTTAAGATTGAAATATATCGCATTTTAGCTTTTTTCCTTTCTTGCGATACCAAATTTATACATCTTCTGTCAAAAATGACCTAAAAAGTGGGAGATATTATTTGTCAGTGCTTATTTCAATTGTCGCGAAACAACATTTATATGTATTTTTCCCAATTTACCTTATAAGCCTGAAATATTTTGCATTTTAGCTATTTTCCTTTCTCGCGATACCAAATTTATACATCTTTTGTCAAAAATGAATCAAAAATTGGTAAATATTATATGTTACTGCTTATTTCAATTGTCTCGACAAAACATTTATATATATTTTTCCCAATATTACCTTATATTAAGATTGAAATATTTTGCATTTTAGCTTTTTCCCTTTCTCGTGATACCAAATTTATACATCTTTTATTAAAAATGACCTCAAAAGTGGGAGATATTATATGTCGGTGCTTACTTGAATTGTTGCGACACAATATTTATATGTATTTTTTCCAAAATTATCTTCTAAGATTGAAATATTTTGCATTTTAGCTATTTTCCTTTCTCGCGATACCAAATTTACATCTTTTGTCAAAAATGAATCCAAAAGTGGGAGATATTATGTGTAGGTGCTTATTTCAATTGTCGCGACACAACATTTTCATGTTTTTTCCCCAAATAACCTTGTAAGACTGAAATATTTTGCATCTTAGCTTTTTGCCCTTCTCGCGACACCAAATTCTTGCATCTTTTGTCAAAAATGAATCAAAAAGTGGGAGATATTATATGTCGGTGCTTACTTGAATTGTCGCAACACAATATTTATATGTATTTTTCCCAAATTTACCTTATGTAAAACTTCTTTGAAACTAGAAAGGATGTGATAAAGTAAAATATCTAAAAAAAAAATGAATTATTTTAGTCATGTGTAAAGATTTCGTAAAAACCGCATAATGAAAACATGACTCTTCAAACATATTTATATAAAGATTTACAAAAAGCTATATCACAACTGGGACTAATATAATATATTATAGTAGTCCCAGACCACAAATAACAAATAAAACCATTTCAAAAGAATATGATAAAATAAAATGTTTTAAAAATTGAGTTATTTTTTGGTAATTTTTAAAGATTTAGTATAAATCACATAATGAAAACTTGACTTTTTGTCATTTATAAAGATTGGGTTAATGGGGTATACGCGGAAGTGCGGCTTGCCTTTTCAAGCGAGAGGGAAACTGGATCGAAATCGTTGAAAAACGGACCTGAAAACGGGAAAAGGGTGTCCAGCATTGAAAATTGAAACCGTGAAACGGAAAAGTGACCTCTTTTAAAAGTCTTTGTAAAATATTCCCCGCGTCATTGAAACAGAAAATCGGCAAAAATACGGCATTTCGGTAAACGGATCTACAAACTGTGTTTTGAATATGCTCAATGAAAATGTATAGTATATTTTCCCCGCCCGATGAACAAAATTAGCCTCTAGAGTGTATTCGATCAAATTATGAAGTGCTGAATTTCGAACTGTTGTCTGACTGGAATACATACGTTCTTATCTACTCTTCTGATTTCATTTTTGTCGCGGGAAAATATTATCTGACATGTTTTATATTTTATATATAACTTCATTGGTATTTTTTCGCATTTGACTATCCAAAAGAACGCTACGTGGAAATAAATTTTTATCACCTCAACTATCGCTTAAAATGCGATCTAACTAACTATATATATAAAGATAACCTCGTTTTAAGTAGACAGCTTTCAAGTGCACTTGAAATTCACTAGTGAACGCGAAAATACCTGTCATGAAATAGCTACCTATTCCAAAAAAGTGAACTTCGCGACAGCTAAGAAAACGCGAAGTGCACTTGAAAAGTGAACTTCAAGTTCACTTTAAGTGCACTTTTTGGAACGTTGCGTCTGCACCCATCTGTAGTTGAAATTCAGGAGACGTTGCTCAGGAGGTTGCTGCTTCTGTAAGTAATAAATATGTCCGGGGGGGGGACAGATATTACTAGGAAACTAAAGTCAATGGACAGACATTCGTAGGAAAAATAAATCCGGGAGGACAGATATTTCTAGGAAAATAAATGTCCGGACATATCTTCCTAAGAGATTTATTCCGTCTGGACAAATTTTCCTGACGGACATATTTTACTGTTACACTTTACATGAAAAAGACATTATAATTTTAATTAAATATATTTACACGATTTATGCCAGTATTTCATATTTTACGTCCCCCCCTTTGCATAAAAGATATCCCGAATGAAACAAGTGCCTGTGATTGTACTATATTTACACGCTTGACAACGCGTAACCAAAGGAATCACAGCTACATCACATGAAAATAATCAAGCTGTAATATCCATTACCGGGTGGATCAATAGTCATGCTTCAAAAAGGGTGGTTCCAGTTGGATTTAAGGAGAGTGTAGTTCCAGTGATTTTTTGCGTCAATTCAGCATGATTTTTTTCATAAAAAGGGGTCCATAAGCCGGAGTCTCCCCTATTGATCCACCAATGCCGTCTTCCTTTTGTCCCTGATAAACACTGACAAAGCTTTCTAAAGGCCTACAATATTCAACAGTTTTTCACCGAGTGAATTCAGCTTCGCTTCCACATAGGTTATACCTATCCTCATATTAAAGGAAGATGATCAATAATGCATTCAGCAGTGATCATTTTCATCATAATAGCAAATAATTAAAATCAAAACTTTATGAGGATTACTTCAGCAAAAGATGAAATATTTCTAAAAAGGGAAAAATCTAGAATTAAAACTGCAAAAATATGGCAAAACAGAAAAAAACAAGATAAAGGTAAAACGAGAAAACAAAACTGAACAAGAACGGATAAAACTCAAGTACTAGCATTTTGAACCCTATAATAATCTACAAGATCTCTTTCGGGTCAATAAATTGAAACCGTAGACAGATTTTAAAAGATATAACTTCAAGAATTCGTGATAGGACCGGTCGTAATTTGTCCTCAATAACAGTGTGTAGAAAATTATTCATTCAACGGGAGTTATTAGCCGCGGATTTTTTCAAAGAGAACAACGATTTCTAGGCTTAAGAGAGAGCGGCGGGAAAAGTTTTATCGGCAAAAACTGCACTGTACGGTAGGAAATAATTGGACATATAAACAATAATGTTAGGTAAAATCAATTAAAGTATATGTTTTGAGAAAATTCAAGGCATGAATACGGTCCGAACGCCTTGGTATCCCAGGTGAACGGGAGAGCACCTCCAGCGCATCAGCAATGTTCTGAGTGTATATGTTACCACTAAAAACTGCAGATGGAAACATTATTATACTTCCAATGATTTTTGCAAGATCGATTGTTTTGAAATGGCTTGATGTATTCAAATAAATCTTTTCATGTACTTAGATCAGCATAAGAAGATTGGCTTTTCATGAAAAAAATCAAATTGTTGGGTATTTCCAAAATGACATCGGTTATTGCTCTCAGTTGCAAATCTAATGCATCTTTTCAATCAAATCGATGGGAGCAAGAGAATGATATCAATACTTTGATTATGGCATGTGATTATGATTTTCGGCCATTGTAAGTGATTAATGTAAACTTGACTTTGTAAATTGCTTAGGTAACCCCAAAGTCCCAACATAAACATTATAGAAAAATGTTTGGAAAGCTCTTAAAACCCAGGTTCAAAAGAGAATAAATCAAACAAAAACACAAGTGACTTGGAGCGAGTGGTGTTGAACTGTTTAAGTCATTTACCTTTACACTATATCTGAAGTCTCTACGCTAGCTTGCCAAAAAGGATAAGATCTGTTTTATGTTCCCACTACAAAATCTAAAATATTAGTTGAAGTGTGATTTTTATATGCTTATTTAGAATTCAATATAACTATGTTTTCTCGCGAACGCAATTAATTGTACTCATTCAAGGCAAATAACTGTAATTTGTAATTTTAAATTCTTTTCACACTATTAAACAGTCATACGTTTTGTATGGATATTGTTCAGATAATGGAAAGACAACATAACCGTCTGTGGAGGTTTGTCACCAGTTTTAAGAAATTTCATAATGCATTTCTACGAAAAAAACGTTGAAAGATTGGCACATGTCAGGAATGTTTCATATATATATATATATATATATATATATATACAAGTACCAATTTTCAAACAGCAATATATATTTGTGGTCCTTCGAGTTTATTGGTTGACTATTAGCCCTTGATTATTGGTCTCCCAAAGTTTTGAATAATATCTGCACTAAACAGACACGCTGTCAAAATGGCCAATTGTTACGAAAGCCGGAAAGGGACTTCCGAGTTCCGACTTCTTACTTCTAACTTCTTACTTCTTACTTCTAACTTCTTACTTCTTACTTCGATGTTGCAATCAGGAAAGGTAGCCTTTCCGGATTGCAACATCGACTTCGGTATTTAATTTTGTCAGTTTTGTTAGGACTGAAAGTTTCATATTTTATGACCTGTCACGAAATCAATAAATATTGATTGATAGCTTAAATGGGGTTAGACCTTCTACTAGCAATATTTGAACTATAATTCAAGACGATAACAATGAATCTAGGAACAGAGAAACGCTGGGAAGGGAGTAATTTTGAATACCACTGAATAAAGGGGTTGAGGGGCAGGGGTTAGCCTTACCTCTGGTTACCTACTTCTTCGACGTGAAAGATCTTGTATTTTTGTATTATCTGGGTCCTGAAAAACCCATCGTGCATGTCATCAATCTTATAAATTTGTGGCTTTCACGTTAAAATTTCTATGAAGTCACGCATCACGCCTATTATAAAGGGATATTTTTCACGATTCCCGCTCCAAAAAAAAAAGGCCCGGACACCTTCAAGACCCCCTTTTATGTCTTAGATAACAGCAGTTTAGGGTGTGCATTTTGAAATATAAACTAATTTAATTGACAGAAGACTTCATATTATAGGAATTCGTGTTCAATTTTGCAATAGTCCTTGGAAGATAAATTCTTGCAATCGGAAAAGATTGATTTGGTTTTTGTTCATCCTCTTTTTATACACCCCTTCGAGACGATATAGGTTGTATGGTGGAACTTAGTTCATCAAGGTAAGAGTGATAAGATTGGGAGGAAAATTTTATCACCCAGTCCAGAAAATCAAGGAAGTGGATGCATGGATACATACACATTTGCTGGATTTTAACTCAGAGCAGTGTCAATACATCCTTAAATCTTCCCCCTTCTAGAATATTATGACTTGCAATTGTTTATTATAAAGGGATGAACGATACAGTTCTAATGATCAGAGTTTGGAGCTCATTCCCTCATGTTGTTATATAAATATATTTCAAAATATGTCCATCTTCTAGTACTTCTTACTTCTTACTTCTAACTTCTTACTTCTAACTTCTTACTTATTACTTCTAACTTCTAACTTCTTACTTCTTACTTCTAACTTCTAATTTCTTACTTCTTACTTCTAACTTCTTACTTCTTACTTCTTATTTCTTACTTCTAACTTCTTACTTCTTACTTCTTATTTCTTACTTCTAACTTCTTACTTCTTACTTCTTACTTCGATGTTGCAATCCGGAAAGGCTACGCTGACTTCCGTATTAATATTGTCAATGTTAGGACTGAAGTTTCAT
Source organism: Modiolus philippinarum (assembly GCA_002080025.1). NCBI lineage: Eukaryota > Metazoa > Mollusca > Bivalvia > Mytilida > Modiolidae > Modiolus > Modiolus philippinarum. The sequence continues at coordinate 181,445 of MJUU01015785.1, read as the reverse complement.
TATATTATTCCTCTAGTTTATGACTAATATGCAAAAGGCAATAAAAAGTGATTGATGGATCGAATGGCGTTGAACGTCTTTATTTCAACATTTCAGCCAAAATCCAAGACGAGAACAAATTTATCAACGTGATTAGATTAATATTGAAGGGCGAATCAGCCTTGCAGTCCGTTACCTACATACTACGGGACTGTTGGAAGGATTCCTTAACGTGAACGGTAGTGCATTTTTGTGTGTAATAAGCGATTTGTTTTATTTGCATCATGTCCAATAAAAATAACGGGTAAAGGTGTGCATTAACCTTTAACACATAGATTCATTTTCAGTTGATTTAGATACA
>MJUU01015785.1:145657-180554 GCA_002080025.1 Modiolus philippinarum | reverse complement strand
ACTTCTTACTTCGATGTTGCAATCCGGAAAGGTAGCCTTTCCGGATTGCAACACTGACTTCGGTATTAATATTGTCAATGTTCGGACTGAGGTTTCATTTTATTATTCCTCTAGTTTATGAGTAATTGCAAAAGCAATAAAAATTAATTGATGGATCGAATGGCGTTTAACGTCCTAATTTCAACATTTCAGCCAAAATCCAAGATCAAGACATCAGGGTGAAGGGGGAGTCAGCCTCGTAACCCGTTAACCTACATACTACGGGACTGCTGCAAGGATTCTTTAACGTGAACGGTCTTGTATTTTTGTAAGTAAAAAGCGATGTGTTTTATTTGCATTATGTCTAATAAAAATAGTGGGTAAAAGTTTGCCTTTAGAAATATAAACTTATTCAATTTTCAATAACAAATTGTAGATACAGAAAATCGTGTTCAGCTTGCATTGGTCCCAATTCTATAATCCCGAAAAAGAGTTTTAATTAATCTTTTTTTTAGCTCACCTGACCCGTCCGTCCGTTAATTGTTCACATTTTGATCATCTCCTCTGAAACCAATTAAACAATTCAAGCAAACTTTACAGGAATAATCGGTATTGAAGGCGATTAACAAAAACTGCTCACTCCGTTCTGATCCAACACAAAACATACCTGCCAGCGAGGAACATAGTTTAACATTGGACCCTATTGGAAAAACATCATTTTTCGTCATCTGCTAAGAACTTATGTAAGCAAATTCAACCAAACTGTACTGGAATGATGTCGTATGGATATATGGAAGTTCCTTTACAAATGTACAAGGCTTGCACAAGGATTGCACATTTTGTTCCGATCTGACAAAAAACATGGCCGCCTGTGCGGAACATATTCATGCAAAGGAATCAATACACTTCTTAAATCAAAAGCCCCCTCTAACTTGCCACGATTAAGACAGAACGTTGCTATGGAAACATAAATTTTCTGTACAATTATCCCCCCCCAGCGTTTTCCATTTTCCCAGATTGATTTTGCATTCAAAATTCGGTTCTCGTCTTCAATTAAAGTTGAAATATTCGCTAGTAGGACGTTACACACCGTTTTATCGGTTGGTCAATTTTTCTTGCTTTCGCAAAGTCCTATTAGACATGTTACGAAAGAGGTATATGAATAAGCTTATGCCGATGAATATGTTGAAGAGTAATAAACAGTGTGGGATAGTCTCAAAATAATCAATTCAGTAAATGAAAAACAGAATTCATGCGTATCAGGAAATTTAAATTCTCAGTCAATTCGAAAGACGACGCTCTTGACATTCCTTTATTTCAGTTATTTTTACTTTCCTTTTTCGCTGCGGGGATATTGACGTACCTGGTGTCTTTTTTATTTAGAATTGTTGACCTAATTGAATAGATTTTGATTTTTTTCTTTAATATTACAGTGTCTTCCAAAGTCAAACCCTTGTCCGGGACTTGTAATAAAAAAGACTTACTAGTATTACTGGACCATGTTTGGTGACTCTATCTCTTTTATCCAAAAAATTTAGTATGAAGCCATTGTGTATGCGACTACAATATATAGAATAATTTGTGTATTTCATTCATGTTTAGGGGCAGTCAATAACCCGAAGCACATGTGATTAAAAAAATATAGCTGCAAAACCATAACATATAGGCATAAGGCGATTATTTTGTATAAGACACATTAATTTCCATTGTGAATTCGACTACCTATAATTCTTATCATTTCATGTCTTGTGTGTTTCCTCATTCAGAAAAAGGTTAAAAAAAACAATTACCAAAAGACGTATATTTCACTCCTGCCTTTAAAACTAACTAAATAGTAATTTTTTCTTAATGGATCTGTCGAAGATTTACAATTTGACCAAGTGCTCTCGTGCATGTGTAATTCGGATCCGTTTATCTTGATATATTTTTATTTTAAATTTTTTGATATATATTTACAACCAAGTAAATGTTTCATTGAATTATATAAATTACATGTAATTAAGAAATTTTTCAAAAAGATATTAACAATGAGAGGGTATGGAGTAAATGCTCATGAGACATAATCTCTACAAATACATGATTAAACCAAGCAATGGAACAACTCTTTTATTGTCGTTTTCCATGTGTTGAATGGACTATACATTGATTTTCATTATTAATTGGCTCATGGTCGTGTCAGGTCAATATAATTGATTAAAAGTATGCTTAAGTTACAAGAAGTTGATTGACAAAAGACGGAGTCGCAGCAAGCTTTTAAACAAGAAATACCATTAAAAACCATCACAATAACACAATTTATTTGGTAACAGGTGAAAATTAAAATAAAAAGATTAACGGATCACCAGACATACTAACTATTCGGGCCGACCGTACATCAGACAACTGTTTCATTCTTCAGTGTGTGATTCTCGTTAAGGGTAGTGGCATTCATGGGCAGCAAATTACATGTCATTAAAATACATTTATTTTCTACGTAATCTGAAGGACTTTAAAATGCGAAACATTCTTGTGAAAAACATTACCATGAGTCTATGTTAAAATAGTTTAAATACCCGCTCTTAAGTAATGATCTAGTCTAACTAAAGAAAAAAATGTGTAATCTGCATGGGTAATGTGCTTCTAACACAATTTATTGCATTCTGAAAGTGCAACACATTTGTTAGCTGCACATTCAAAAAAAAAAAGGAATAATATGATGTACAATAGATGTTTTGAGATTACTCCTCTTTAAATCGGTCGTTCTAGACATAAATGTGGACATACTCGTAAACATAATACCTTTTGTAAAATGTCTATTATGCTAGGATCAATATAATGAAGAGTCTTACTTATAATCAAAGTATTGATATTATTAAATACCGGGTTGAATGTCCTTTGCATGTCTAATTGGCAACTTGGAAGTAAGAAGTAAGAAGTTAGAAGTAAGAAGTTAGAAGTGAGAAGTAAGAAGTAAGAAGTTAGAAGTAAGAAGTAAGTAGTAAGAAGTTAGAAGTAAGAAGTTAGAAGTAAGAAGTTAGAAGTAAGAAGAAAGAAGTTAGAAGTAAGAAGTTAGAAGTAAGAAGTTAGAAGTAAGAAGTAAGAAGTAAGAAGTAAGAAGTTAGAAGTAAGAAGTAAGAAGTTAGAAGTAAGAAGTTAGAAGTAAGAAGTAAGAAGTTAGAAGTAAGAAGTGAGAAAGAATTTGGAAGTTCTATGACAGCATGTAGAGCATGGAATGAGCACCAAACTGTGATGATTAAAATGTATTGTTCATACCTTCATTATGAATAATTGCAAGTCTTTATATTCCAGGAGGGAAAAGATTTTACGGCTGAATTGGGAAAATTGTATAGAGAATGTGAAAAATTATACATACCTTATTCCCAGAAGTACGAAACTGTCAAAATAAATATAAAAAACTAAAAGCAAAAACAAAAAACAAAACAAAAACAAACCAAGAAAAAAAATATAAATAAAATAAACAAAACAAAACAATCGAAAAATACTAGGTTTGACTGTTAATTACATCGTTTGAGTTCCATCTGCGCTTTTCCTATAATTTTAATGAATACGTGCTTCAAGATAAAATGAAGTAGGAAATCTTCAAATAAGACTCTGACAGAGTTTGTGGACTTCGGTTCATGCTTATTCTAAAATAAATGTAGTTCCTTTTAAAGGTATGATTACAGCAGTTGACTTAACATTACGATGTCTGACAGTGGTATGTGTTTAAATCCAGCAAGCGTGTACGTTCCCAAGCATCCATTCTAACTTTGTTATCATACCTGCCTAAATCAGAAGAGCTTTACAATACAATCTAACTCGTCTTCAAGGGCTGTAAAAGAGTATTACTCAACAAATTTTAAGGGTGTGTGCTAATGCTAAGTCGAAGACATAATACAAATAAAATACATCGCTTATTACACATAAAATGCAAGACCGTTCACGTTTGAGATTTCTTGTAACAGTCATGTAGTCTGAAGATATCCGGTTGCAAGGCCCACTCCCCCTTAATGCTCTTTTACCAGTGGCAATCAGAATTCTCCCCTCCCAGTGTTTTTCCTTTTCCCAAATAAATCATGTTTTTATAAAACTGTTGTCGTCTTGGGTTTTGGCTGAAATATTGAAAGTAGGACGCTTAACGCCATTCAGTCTATCATTTTTATTGCTTTCGCCATTAGTCATAAACTATGAAACCTTTAGTTCAAAGTAAATGCCAAAGTCGATGTTGAAATTCGAAAAGACTACCTTTCCGAATTGCAACATCGAACTAAGAAGAAGTTAGAAGTAAGAAGTCGGAACTCGGAAGTGAGAAGTTAGAAGTTAGAAGTAAGAAGTAAGAAGTCGGAAGTCGGAACTCGGAAGTCCCCTTCCGGCTTTCGTAAATTGCAGATCTGAATTTCAATTTCGGCATTTATATGATAATGTAGCTGAATCAAGCAGCATGCTCTTTTTGTATTTTGTATGACACCTGTGAATGGAGATGCATTTAAAAATATTTATATTGGCAAGCACAGTTTTATTGTAGTGGAAACTATTTAAAGCTATTGTCTTTTTGTTTAATTTTCCTAATTTTTGAGAATGTACATTGTAAAATTGTAAGACATGTTGGTATATACATGTAAAGGCTGTTACTTTTTCATTCATCTTTATGTAACATGTGCAGATAAAAATAAGGAAAGAATCATTAGTTCATAAAAGATCACTAGAAAAAGCCGGGTGGTTAATCTTAATTTTCTTGGGATGTTGACCGATAATTATCACAAAGTAACCGATTTCCTATTTTCATCAAATGTTAACTCCTGCAACATTTGTCACGTATTGTAAACTTTAAGTAGGGGGAATACGGGTATTAAATCTATACTATATTTATGGACCTTGAAACTAACATATTAAAATGAAATTACAATACCCTATATCCTATATTTTGTAAAGAGCTCAAATTTCCAAACAGAAATTGCAAAAAAATGAAGTAGGTGTAACGAAACATGAAAACCTTGCAAGATTATAGGTCTCGCCCCGACACATACATCTTGAACGAACCTAACTATAAGAATAATTTAAAACCAATATCAGTTAGATGAACAGGTAAATTTCCTGCACCCACCAATTTCTCCCCTATTCCAGTGGTAATCAAAACTTGTTGTCCCTTTTACCTTTATTTCTTTCATCTTATGCGTATTTTTGTTTTTGTTTTGTTTTGTTTTGTTTGTTTGGGTTTTTTTTGTTTTTTGTTTTTTTTAATTGATTAACTTGTTCTGGTCCTGATATAGCTTTAATATTGTTCACTGAACGTTACTCTCTAACTAATCAATCAATCACTCAATCAATCAATCTGTAGCAATTACCATATAAGTTACATCAACAACCCTTCGGCACAATTTTTTTGTAAAATTTTTGAGGCATATAAAAGCATGTTCCATTTGTTTTATTTCACCATGTTTTTATAGGGATTTTGTGCCATGTACATTAACTCCATATCCCTTTATTTGTTTATGCTTTATATTTCTTATGAGGAATGATCATAATGGCATCTATTTCACACCACCGTGAAAAAAAATTACAGTATGCTTGCTTATAATTTATGGTAGATACCTGCAAAAATGTCATTTTTAATTTTGTTGAGTTTTCCTGTAGGAAAAATATATCAATGCAAAATACATACAAATTTATACAAACTGAATACATTTGACGTGTTTGAAAAACACTTGCACTTCCGTTAGATTAGACTTTTTCTTGAGGTAGTGGCATACTATTCCTTCAAAAATGTGACAATTGTTACCATGTCATAAAATGGAACACAACAAATAAGGACATTTCTTGAAAAAATAATGAGAATAAAGTTGCTATAAAGTCGTCACCAAATTTTGAACTCAGAATCCAGCACATAAAAATAATAATGATAATGACCCGTTTTGGTATTGCGAAAATAACACACATTTCCCTTGTCTCAGTGACAAAAATAAGAAATAGCCATAAATTAATAAATAATTTAAATCTAGTTCATAGGTTTGACCCCCCATACGTAATAAATTAAGTCACCACAAGCATTACATCTGGTTAATTAGTCGTTTTAAATAATACCAATTTGGCATAATAAACAGTAAATTTTGTTAAGATTGACACTGGTTTCAAGGTGTTACCTCTCATCAGCAGCATTTTAATCTAACAATGAAGACAGCCATGCATTCTCCAAAATAGTCAAAAAGAAGTGGTTATCGCCAAAAATATCAATAAAGGACCAAGTACAATACACGAAAGGAGCCTCAGTATTTTATAATGGGTTAATTTTGATAAAAACAGTATTTATTGATAAAACCAAAGGTAAAAGTCTCACGTCAGACAAGTCTGACTACTGGGCTGTTAATTATTTGCGTTTAGCTCTGATCCATCAGCAGTGCATTGACCCACATGCTTGATAATACAAAAATACTATTGTTGCATAATCAATAGTTATTTTGTGATAAATAAAATAAAAGTTTTCCCAGAGTTATTCTTAACTATTCTCTCGGGGGGAGGGGGGGAGGTCACTCCATATGATTTTTCGTAGGGGTGAGCCGCTGGCACATCAGGACCCCACTCTTATCATATATTAAGAACCTTAAAAATATATACCTTATCACATATTTTAAGCAGAAAAGTAAACCTAATCATATATAATACAGACAAGTATACCTTGTCATATATTGGGGTGAATACTGTAAATTCTTTATTTTCAATCAAAAAGTAGAAAATTACACACAGTTTAATACTTAATTAATGTAGATATGTCAAATGCTAATAAGTATCTGATTTAGATGCAACAAAATGGCCTTATCACATAATATCATCTGAAATTACCTACCTTATCACATATTTTCATCACAATTTATTACCCTTATCATATAATCCGAAGCAAGAAAAATGTACCCATTCCAGCGGTTCATCCCCACCTCATCATATAGTGGAAGTGACCCCCCCCCCGAGATTCTTAACAACACACATAGTTTTCATTTAATTTTATCACACGAAAAGGCACAAGATCATACTAAATATAAAACATGTGACTAAGATATTGCATTTTATGTTTTATTGTGATTAATACAATTTGAAATTTGTTTCCATCAGTGAATAATAGTTTAAATTATATTCAAACTGCTACATTTAATCCAAATAGCGTGTAAAAAGCTTTACAAATAATTGATATAACCAATGAATATAATAAGGGGTATTTGTGACCTTTAGGTTGTTTATTTTCTTAGCCGGATCTTATAGGATTTATTCATACTCTTTATATAAAACAGTTACAATGCTAACTTGTTTTCACATACAAGAACGAAATCTGCTTCTGCAAACAATACTGGATTTATCTTCTGTTACTGAGCAAAAACCACCTTCTTTTTTGCCATCATTTGAAAAATTGTCCAAACAAACCTTCTGTTTAAAAATAGAACAGGAATCTATAACAGAATCTTAGATATATAGTTACCAGTCATCCAGACCTCAGTCCTCAGCTGATTTGGATTTCATTTAGATCCTCTGGTTGTTTGTATTATATCAGCCTTTTACATCTTGCAGTTTATGGTTTTCAAAAGAGTAACATATATTGCCGAATTTATGTATCTAAAATGACAAATAGACGTAGAGCAAACCACAAATATGGCATAAAAACTAATTATTTAACACCCTCGATTTATAAAGGGCATTTTAAATTGTAACTTTCATTTTTGAAAATCCTTTCAGACTCATTAGTATTATTATTTTTATTAGTAGTAGTAGTAGTATTTTTGATTTATGTGGTACTGCACTAAACATAAGGTATATAATACCACCAAAGTATTCGACTCTTCTTTTTGTGTGTGTGTGTGAGTGTGTTAGTGTAATGCAATGTTTAACTTTACCCTTTCCTACATCAGTTTACTTTTGAAACGTAATTATTTTGAAGTAATAATTATATTGCAGGAACCAAATTGTAGCAGCATCAACATCAATAAACCGAAATAATTTTCGACCTTAGCTGTACGCACAAAGGTATTTACGGCTTAAAAATTGTTTTTTCATTATTTTTTTTGTGGCTGTGAAGTTACGTGCAAAATATAATGTATTCTAATTCTGCGTTTAAATATTAAGACAATTAAGTCTGTTTCATTCTGGATAAAAAAAAAAATTGACAAATAGATACATTTGTAAGTGTGATATCAGTGTATAGGGGTTAACTCAGCAAAACAAAATCATTTGCATTTGCAAGTGCTTACATAGATGTTATAAACATGCATATCCAACGAGAATTATAACAAAATTACCGAACAGAATTGTCAAGATCCGAAATTAAAAGCGCAAATTGAATAATTTGACGAAAACTATTTCAATATCACACCATTTTCACACATTTACGACTTGAGTCTCTCCTGCAGTGTGGAGTCCGTAGAAAGATTCCACGTGCGATATGTATTCTGTCTGTATATTTCATTTATGATGTATCTATTTTTGAGAGAATTTCGCATATGGATATACTATCATACTTTCAAGTTTTGGTAGAGCCCTGTGTTTGTCTATATGATTTAATCGTCCACCAATTTAAGACACTAGTGATTTTATCGGGCAACGGATGACAGTGATTGTAAGAGCACTTTGCCAGTTTAATTAAAGGTTGTTGAGAATCCCGCATCCATGACCAGAAAAGACATGAATGTAGCGTTGTTCGACAATCAGCAAAGAATTCCGCTAAAACCGGTGCGAGTATGCGAGGTATGAGAAAAGCTCATTGATGAAGGCCTCATGGTGACTTCAAGATGAAGAAAACCAATAAAGAGGGGGGTGACACGGTTTTTGGAAATGGGAAAAAGGGGTAAAAAATTTAGGGAAATGGGAAAAATGATGAAAAAATTAGGGAAGTTGGAAATGGGAAATTTAATTACCTTAAAAATAAATAATGATTAAAAAAATCAAAAGTGGTCGCTTTTAAAGGTCTTTTATAACAAGATCAACTTCTTTGTTGTTCCTGTGGGTTCTTATAATTTTGGTTGTAAAATCTTCTAGTTTTTGTTAAGCTTTTCCAGACATCAGTTGGTGGATAGAGAGATTTAACTGAAGAAAATGAAATTATTCTCACAGAAAGAACTATGAAAAGTGCATAGAGACACAACAATGCTGAAAATGAAGGACATTGAACATGAGTCTATTGTCTTTCCGAATCATCTGTTAGCAGGACAAGGCGGAAGAGGGATTAAAGGGTCTATTTTGATTGGTCACATTTTATTCACTATCTTTGACTTTAGTGAGCAGTGACATCAACCTAAATAGTCATGTAAAAGTGTCTCATCCTCATGTATCCCCAACTTTCTGTCATGCTTGTCTGTCTATTCATCACAAAGATTTTCAGCACAACTTCTCTGATACTACTCAGCAGAACTTCATGACGTTGCAAGTACCACATGATGTTATGCATATTACGTTTTATCATATTACTGAATACTGACATAAATTCGACCAAATATGGCAGGAATGATGTATGGAAACTCATTTACACAAAGTAATTCTCATGTACGTCATTCCGATTCGTTTAAAATACGACCGCCATTGCATAGCATATATAGTTTAACATTGGACCCTGTAGGAAAACGTCATAAGCTCACCTGGCTTAAGCCAGGGTGAGTTTTTGTCTTCACTTTTCGTCTTTCGTTCGTCCAAACATTTCATTTAAAGGTCATCGTCTCTGAAACTTTTTGGTCAATTGAAACCAAACAAAATAGTCTTTAGATGGTCCCTTTAAAAATTATTTCTTTAGGTCGTCGCTATATTCAAGATGGCTGCAGGGGAAACATAACTTAACATTGGACTCTATGCGAAAACACATTTAAAGATCTTGTCTGTAATTGCTGAACCAGTGGGAACCAAACTTGGTCATAATAGTCCTTGTTTGGTCCCCTGCAAAAAGGTGTTTTTTACGACAGCGTTATATCCAGACTGGCCGCCATCGTTGAATATGCTAGTAGTTTTAATATTGGACCCTATAGGAAAACACATTCCAAGATCTTTCGCCTTCTGTGAAACAGCCAGGCCAATCGGAACCAAACTTGGCCACAATAGTCTTAAGGCGGTTCCATGCAAAAAGGTGTTTTTACATGTAAGTTAGCGCTATATCCATGATTATAAATGCTAGCAGTAAACATAGTTTAACATTAGATCCTATGAAAACACATTCAAAGATTTTCCCTGCAATTGCTTAGCCAACTACAACGAAAATAGGCCACAATTGTCCTTTGTTGATCCCCTGCGGAAGATGGAACCAAAGTTGGTCCCAACTGAAACACGTTAAAGGGTCTTGTCCTCTGAGGACAACATAGGTAAAATGTAACCATAGTTTAATTTAGATCCTTTAACAATAATGTCTGTGTTAGACAGGGTCCAGATAAGCAGTACAAGCACTTGAGAGCCTCATGTTTTCATTAATCTGCTCTGAAGGTATAATATAAAATTTGACCAAACTGTACTCGAATAATATATGGAAGCTCCTTTACGAAGTATGTTTATTTATTTTGGATACGACAACGTAATTCATAGCTTAACACTAGACCCTCACAGACAATCATATTTTGATTATCTCCTCTGAAACGACAGAAGCAAATCCAACGAAACTTTACAGGAATAATGTATGGAAGGTCTTTCACAAAAACAAAACTCATTTCTCTATGATCCACTAAAAAATATTACTGCGAGAGAGGAATATAGTTTAACCTTACACCAAATGAGACAAACATTATTTTATCAGCTGCTATGAAACGTTTCTTCAAGTTATACATTTTACCATATATTGGTGGTTTCTTGACAATGATTGCTCAAATGAGTCTTCGAGACAAAAAGACAAGGCTGACAGCATGGAATATTAATTTAACATTTTAGCATATGAGAAACACATTTTGATTATTTCCTCTGAAAACTTACTGAATCAATTTCAACCATAATTTACAAGAATAATGCATGGCAGCCCGTTGATAGCAAATATCCCATAGTGATCCAGAAGATTATGATGTCGACCATAAAACTTATGCATTGATGACTTCAAGTTATTGGAAACCCTTGTTTTAGTAACCTATTTGTAAACGAACAGGCTCTATCAAGGAAGTTACTGTATGGACCACACGCCCTTGAGTAGCGAATAACGGGTTGGAAAAATAAGCTCCATATGCTGGTGCTGTTTGAATGTTGCCTCAAAGAAAGGGGAAGTTTACTATTGGAAAAAGAAGTAATCGCGTTTGTGATGCAGCCTAGTTTTAAGTCTACATTTGTTGTCAATTTCCAGATAATGGTCAATGAATAAGGCCGATGTTGAAGTGTTGTTGTATTTTAGATAATGAGCTCTTTTTGGTAATATAAGTCCAGGGAAATAACCTAAGCTAGGGGTGTTTAGTGACAACGTATTACCTATATAACGGAGGCCAAAATAAAATGATTGGGCTTATTTTTTATCTTTAGTTTGAAAAACCCCTTCATTTTATTTATGCCCATTGAAATTTCTTTAGTCTGTTAAAACCTACAAATATAATGTGGATTACAAACTTAATTTCCATACTCAAATTCGTTGTTGTATTTCACAAAGTATGCTTGTTCACTAACCGGGCCTATAACAATGTATATCTCTGTTCACCGTTTCATGGGGGAAACATCTATGAGTTCAATTATTCAGCCGAAATTTCAGTTTTTCATGAGAAATGGTAGTATATAAGTGCAGAGAAGTCAAAAGTTTAAAAGCTGTTACAGAGTTTATGATGTCAATTTAATCTATTTTTTTTTAACGTTCACATTTCGTTACTAACGCTCATTGAAAAGCAAGTATCAAAATATATTTTACAGCTGTCAAAATGGAGGTTAACAGCTTTGAAATAGGTTTTGTAGAACATTTTGTGGATCTACTGGTGTACCATTGTTTGTATAGGCATTAGTTTAATTTGTGTATCCATTACAAAAAGGGGAGATCATTGTCTTCATCCTTGGCTAAAATTCCAAAGGAAAAGCAAAACAAATGTATGATTGTTATATCTTCTTCATAGACAAAGTAGTAGCTGTGTTGGATGGATTGCCCTAAGAATGACCAATTCCAAGTTGTTTCGCTGTAATTATTTTTACAGGTAAAAATGATGTTATCAGGGGGCCTTTTCTGCAGGAACAACGGGATATTCGTCATGAATGGAGGACAAATATCAGGCAACATCAGTATTTATGAAAATTGATGTGATTTAGTTCTCAATTACCCTTGTAGCTGATTGATTCGTTTTGGGATCATAGACCTCACAACCTTAACCCAATAAAAAAGAGAATCGAGGTCTTCATCTTATTCACGCTAAATCTGTTTTCTGACATAGCCCTCCGCGGCATCCATAGCATTTTTAATTTTTTTTTCCCAGTTGATGTATTGTGGTGCACGGAATTTAGGTACTTTTGTTTGGATTTTTTTTTTATGATGGAAGGACTTTAACTTTATGGAACATGTGGGCAAATAAAATTATTGAGGTTATTGGTGTTTCAAAATGTAGAAATGTGGGAAATCGGAATAACCAAAGAGATGTGGGATTTGAGAAAAAGGGGCCAAAAATGTGGGAATTGGGAAAAAAGGTTGAAAAAATCTGGGAATTGGGAGGACAGACCCCCCGTGTCACCCCCTCAATAAAAGCGTTGTTCCTTTGTGTGTTTTACCATGTATTTGTAGAGACTTTGTCCATATCCTTTCTTTACCATTTACATAAAAAAAAATTTAAAAATAAATGTAAAGTTCTGTATAAAAGAACCATTAGAAACTCACACTTGTTTTCATTTCAATAAAATTAACTCACTAAATATCAAGTCAATATAAAAAGTATTAAAAACTGATTTTAAAATTCAAAAAAATAAAAGCTACTATAAAAATCTATCCATTATTACCAAAAGTAGAGTTTAGGCCACCAAAGAAAATGTCTTTACCAAACAAAAAGTTATAATCTCAAGTGGCGTTAAAAAGTCTGTCATACCTAAATATTCATTCATCGTTTAAATTGCAAAGGCCATTAATTCGAATGAAAAGCAAAGAATCAATCGCACTTTCAAGTCAAAATGTCATACGATATTTACAATGAATCGCGAAAAATTTATTTTTTGTGCTGGGCATAAAAGAAAAGCTGTATTGAATTACCAACACCCTATATGGTACGAGTGTTTCCCATCATCGACAAAGACAAGCCTAAATTGAAATTGAAATTGAACTATTGAAACAATTAATATTGACAGTGCCATTATAAAGTACATACATTCCTTTCTATATAAAAATATTTACTCATGCATAAGTAAAGAGAACTTTTTACTTCCATCTAAAGTTAATATACAATATTAGAGATTTAAATATTTTCATTCGGTAAAAAATTATTCTTCAATACAATGGAAATCAAACAGATATCAAAACAGTGGGATAAAAATCAGAAAAATTTTGCAATAGTGTCTTCCTCTATATGGCTTTACAGTGTGCGAATCAAAATAAAAGTTATAGTTCTTTGAATGTCAATTATGTCTAAATGAATTTGAAACGATGGTTGTACCGGCATCTTCGCTTAAACGTAAAGATAGATACTTTTACTATTCCCATAGAATAGTGTTCTATTTAAAAATCGCTGCATAATTAATATTCTCGACAGTAACAACTTAACTATAAAATTTACACTTCATATCCAGTAGAAGAAAGGGAAAGTTCACCTCTCCAGATTATGTTGTGTACATTTCACAATTAATTCGGTAATGTCGAGCATGTAGTTTTTACAGATATTTTTGAATTATTGTTCCAAACATTTCTTGCTCATGGATTTGTTCAGTCTTAGTTACTTTCATCCCTCCAGAAAAAGTATGTCCGCCACCATGACATTATTGAAAGATTTGACGTGTTGGTGTCCCAATAAAAACGCACATTTTTTTCAGCCAGATTTTACGTCTTCAAGGTTCTGAGTTATCCAACTTGACTTACTGATAATGAGACGTATGAAGCATCGCTTACCCTTCCGGAACACACCTGATATAACTAACAGTTTTTATATTTCACATTATAGTGCCTTAGTTCTGAATGCCGTTTTTACTTTCAAACTATGTGGCAGCTGTCTTTGTTTTTGTGTATTCTTGATTTTGCCATGTCTCTGGACTTTTTTCATAACCACAACCTTTCTTACTTCAGTATGTCACTGTCTTTGTTAAACAGAGACAACAATAGTAAATTAAATGGACATGCCCATATAAACTCCCGTAAGATTAATGCTAGGAGTGTCGGAAGGGGAAGTGATTCCTGCTATGCATGCATCACCTGTCGTGTGACAAATGATGTGTCAAAAGTTAATTTGTAACAAGGTAAAGGTCAACTCCGATATTGGGATGAAACACCTCAATGCTAGATCAAGGTAATGTAAAAAAAATGATCATCGTAAATCATAAGACAGTTTAATAATACAGGTGAATCCAAAAAAGTGACTTTACCATTGTAAATTTCAAATGCTAGAGGATTTCTTCATCGTTTGTACAATAGCTAGGTTTGCATTTTATGTCAGCTTGGAATAACCCTCTCTTTCAAAAATTAGTCTTGTTTCCTTGAAAACTGCAATAACAGATAATACAGACTACCGACAACTTCTTACTTCTTTCAATTTCTGTGTTGCTTTTCTTTGTCAAAAATCTTTGCTGGCCGAGGGTTACGATCCGCTTTTCTCCTCTTCATATGAGAGGAGTTGATCGTAAACCTTGGCTAGCGAAGATGCATGCCAACCGACTTTTGATCATAATAGCTTTTGTTTTGTTGTCAAGATAAGGAAAGATACTAAAAATAATCCATATGAATTTGAAACAACCATTAATCACTTGTATTCATGGAAGCTCACGCTACAAGTGCATTAGTTCTTACTATGTTCAGTCACTGTTGCAATTGTCACTACAGAAAATTTACGTCACTACCATTTGACAGACCGTTGCAATGTTTCTATTTTACAAATGAGAATAGATATCTTTGGGTAGATCCAGAGTTTATTAAAGGACTGACTGATAAACACCGACTATGACAAAACCGGACCTTTCACTGGCAGTGTGACGGGTGCAGGCGTTAGTCAGGCCATACTTACCTTTCCGGAACACCCGATGATACCACAGTTTTTGAAGTGGTTCACATTGCTAATGATTTAGTTAAGTGGCATTCCTGTTTCTTTTTTGTTTATTTGTTTTGTCTTTGTCACACTGTCTCAATTCGTGTTGAATGTGAATTGCCGTGATTTTGGATTTATGATTTTAGAATTCCCTTTTTCCTCGTTCTTGCTTAGTTATTTGTTTGTCGATGAATTCTTAATGTCGTGTTCTTTATTTCCGTGTATTGTGGCTGTCTCATGTCCTTGTTTTGTTTTTCTTTTCCTAAGTCGTCGTTTTTGCCATGTCTTGACTTTGATTTTTGTAATAATCATATTCTTTGTTCCTTCGGTATTCTACTACCGTTATTTCGAGGAATCAAAAATGCAGGCTGTCAAGTCTCCAATTTTTTCCTATTTTTGAGTAGCCTCCTATATTTTCCTATAATTTGCATTTTTACTATATTTTTCTATATTTGGCCGTAAAATGCAGAATTGTAAGTTCTTTGATTTTTGGTTATGTGCAACTTGCCAATTTAGATATCTTAGAACCTATCATATTCAGCTACATTTTCATTTCAGCTTTTCCAAGGAGTAGCAGATTTTTTACACCATCTAAATTGTTTACATTTTATACATTGTAGATTTCATTTCTGATAGCCAATCGAACACAATTTTGAAACTGTTTACACTGGTGATGATTCAGGTCGTTTGGTAACAATTGGCCCAGTGGCTTCTGAGGTGAAGATGTTTTAAACTGATGACAAAAAGTATCAAATTTCTTAAATTTGACCAATAAAGGGCAAAAACTCCTATATGGGAAGTGAGATTTTCTTCAAAATTTTAAGGTGGGTAGATCTTGATATGCTGAACATTTTTGCAATTAAAGTTGACCTCTATCTGTTATAGTTTTTGGCCTTTAAGGCCAGGTGAGCTAAAAATGAAGACACACATACAGATGAACAACATGGACACAATAAAAACCATGGGTGAGATCAGGTGTACCGTACCGGCAGAGTAAGCATCTCCTGCTTCTTATAAGACACAAACCGTGTCTACGGTGTTAACTACGGTAGTAAAGTCAAATCCTATAGAGTAAAAACAAACTTTAATTGTAGAGTGAAAGATCTGTTGTCATCTGGAAAACAGATATCCCGTAACGATCGACAAGATCGTGATGTCGGCCGTAAAACTTCTGTAGTGATGACCTTAAGTTGTTGGTAACGTACCCTTGCTTAAGTAGTCTATTTGAAAGCAACTGGGCTCTATCAAGGAAGTCGCTGTATCGACCACAAGCCCTTGAATAGCGAATGAGTTGTGAGATGTAAACTCCATATGCTGGTGCTTTTGGAATGTTGCCACAAAGAAAAGGGAAGTTTACTATTGGAAAAGTGAAAAATTGATCATAGTACATTTTAGGATCATCTTACCTTTCATGTCCATGAAACTCTGAATGTAGCATCCACTGGTAAAATTACGTCATTTCGACAAATATTTTCCGCTCGATCTCTTTGCATTCAGGTTTACGTCCGATTTCAAATCTGAGAAACTGCATGGTAGGTTAATCCTTCTTTTGCATATACATGCATCTCTGATGGTACATGAGTAGGTCAGAACTTGGCTTAAATTTGGTAACTTTGAACACATTGTCCACTTCATCGACCTACATTGAAGTCGACGAATGTGTTGATAGGTAAGCCACAGTGATCATTAAACCAGGTGTATGAACTGTTATGGTATGTAAACATGTGGACAAAATTGGGTTACTATTAGCATAACACTTTGATTGCATGTCTTTGATTACCTGATTACAGCGATTTAGTCAACAGAAAGAAGTTAATTGTCTCAAAAACTTAATATACAATAAATTTATGTTCAACCACTATTGTGATACAGGACTTTTGAGTCGTGTTCATTCCAGAAACGAATCTATTATTGTATAAAAAATCAATACAAGAATACCTTGAGAGAGGGAATCACTAATGAACACTGTTTATCTAAGGTTGATTTATATTTAATCTGTAGCGCTTCAGGCTGATTGTTTTCGTCGATTAAAATTTAGTTAAATAATTGTCATGTAGGACAAAATATTAGTACACTTCAATTTTATAAATAGTTTATTTTATATGATGATACATATTTATTTCAGTAGATCAGGATTCCAGTTATCCTTCTAAATGGTATTTTAGGAGTTCGTTTCCGCCTTCAATTACAGGAGAGTTCCTATCTCGAAAGTCCCGCATGGTTACAACAGAAGTTTTACGATAGTCACCATGATTTGATATTTCTATTTTGCACATGAGAATGGACATTTTAATAGACCCAGAGTTTATAACAAAACTTACAAACACCGATTTTGACCAAATTTGACTTCCATTTTGCAGTTTGACTTATGCTTCGAATGGAAGAGATCATGCTCACCCTTCCGAAGTACCTGACGTTTCCTCCAGTTTTTGTAGGTCTTCACCCTTCTATTGATTTAGTTTTGTTCAATTTTTTCGGATTTTTAATTTAAGAATTTTCTCTCGTTTGTTTATTTGCTTTAAAATACTATAATTTAGACGTCATCACAATATTTTGATACAAATCATTCGAATATGAAATTGCTGCATCTATCTTGTCACTATTACTGTTAGCCGCCAATTAGTATGAATGACCAGAACTTCATGGGACTTGAAACATTATATATATCAGGGGACAGTTTTGATTTATTTTTATCAATTTAAGTTAAAAAGAAAACATTGAAATCTCCCAATCTCTCTCAAAACAAAATGTATTTAAAAAAAAATGTTTTTCGCAGTTTTTCCTGGAATTTTACTTTTGACATTTTCAACACGGCGAGTGTCTTATAAGAAGCAGAAGATGCTTACTCTACCGGTGCACCTGAACTTACCCATGTTAATTTATTGGGTCCGTGTTGTTCATTTTTGTGCGTGTGTGTGTGTGTGTGTTCATTTTTCTTTTCTGTGCCGTACTCATGTTGTGTCTTTGTTTTTCTGTCGTTTCCGATGTTGCCATTGTCCTTAGATTATTCGTTTTGGATTGACGGTTCGGTTCTCACTTACTTCCCACCATCGGATTTCCAATTTATTTTTCTAATGCTATTTTCTTTACATCCCGTGGGAATATTTTTTATCCATGGTAATTTTGAAAATTCCATACGTAAATGAATTTTACCTTCTTATGAATCATGAATGTTTTTGAATTGCAATTGTAAGTTTAAAACTTTAGGTAATATATCAACAAGTGAAATGATTCAGTTTAGCCCATTGAATTAGTTTTAATTCTTCACTCTTCATAATAACTTTCAGAAATGATGAGACAAAAGTTTTAATCACCGCAATTAAAATTTTGGATGAGGTAAATGTACACAAAACGCGTTAAAGTGGAGAAAATAGCTCGAACTTCACGATTTAAAACTTTTGGCATCATTTAGATATCGTAAAGGTTAAACTGTATTCAATAATTTCGTTTGGAACACGTCTCGCTTTTGAACATAATCTCATACAAGTGACATTAAGAATAATAAAATTAAGCATCTCATGTGAACCACATAACAAACAAAAAAAAGCAATCAGAACCCCACCCCTCCATTTTTGTTTTAATACAATTAATCTTTATATAAAGATTGGATTTTTAGGATACCCGAATAGAAGATCTTGCTGTCTGCACTTTTTAAAGAATTTTGTAGAATGGAGAACTAGAGTATGGAAATAAAATTTCAAGTTATTTGTTTCTTTTCGATATTTTTGTGGTTGTTGGTCATGTCCATGTTTTGATGTAATATCTGAATTAATCTTGTTTTCTTAAAAAAAAAAGGGATATTTTTCAATATTTTATCAGTAAAAGGAACGATGAATAGATTTTACAGAAAATAAAAGTACCTAGGAATGCTATCAAATAATCTGCAGATAGCCATTTCTACATCTTATGTTTCTCCGTATGTGATCGAATCAAAATATTTGATAGTCCAAAACCGAAAATGAAAAAGGGCTGATCAAAAACA
Source organism: Modiolus philippinarum (assembly GCA_002080025.1). Lineage (NCBI taxonomy): Eukaryota > Metazoa > Mollusca > Bivalvia > Mytilida > Modiolidae > Modiolus > Modiolus philippinarum. The sequence continues at coordinate 161,498 of MJUU01015785.1, read as the reverse complement.
AACGACAAATTGGCATCCAAGCAAAAGCAAATTCAGCTAAGGATAGAGCTTTGAAGGTGGATGGTGCTATGCACTATTCATAAAACCAAATACAATAAATCTGATATTATAAAAACAAATAATTTTATTAATACTTATAAGCAATATCAAAAGCTTCTTAATAACAAAATAAATAGATAAAAGCGAACACAAATTTAAAGATAAACGGGAAAATATCATTTACATGGCCAATGGAACACGAATGGTGTGCAGGTTAAATACCTGCCTTAAACACATAGATAATGTTTGACAACAATTTGTCAATGTTCATTTAAGCACCTGTAGTAAATGTCTGATGAGAACATATCTGTTAAATGACCAACTCGTCAATTAATGAATTTTTAATATTTGCACCTACATCTCAAAGGTGGTCAGAATTAGATAACTCGACAAATAGTTAAGTCTAAAGAAATTATACTCGAAAAACTTGCTAATAAAAAGTTAACCAAACAGCAGCAATTGGCAAAACAAGTTCATTAGTTTGTGGGTCTTGTTTTACCAAGTTTAATATATATTGAATTGCAAATTGTACAGGTCCCGCAAGTCGAACAAAAAGTTTGATGAGTCCGATGTTCACACGGCACTGTCTTAATCTGTGCATTACACTTAGCACAAACATTTGGATCTGTAAAAAAAACAAGACATGCTATATATTTTCTTTAGAATGATTTCCTACAAAAGGTAATCTGAGTGAACAAATGATATTCATGTTAAAATAACTAAACAAATCGATGTAAAATTATTTAATTCCTATAAATCAGCATTTTCTGTCCTGCAGTGTGGCGTCCATAAAAAGATTCTCAGTGCGAGAGATATATCCTCTCTATATATTTCAGTTATGGTGTGCTTATCCTTTAGAGAATATGGATATGCTATCATACTTTCAAATTTTATTTTTTGTTATTTCAAAATACTATTTTGATCACCTGTTCATAGTGCCAACATCTCATTGTTTTCTTGCGATTGATTCGATTAGTGCCTTATAGTTTTTCGTAAATGTGATTGTCTTTTGTTTGTCTTTTTGTCGGGAAACGGATGACAGTAATTGTAAAAACATTTTTTTTTCAGTTATTTTTATTTCTGTTTAAGATACCACGTCCATGACCAAAAGCAAAGACACATGGATTGAGCTTTGTTCGACATCTAATAAAGAATTCCGCTTAAACGATGATAGGAAACGTCTTGAACTTACCATGAGGTATGAGCAAATCTCTTTGTCGAGGCCTCATGGTAACTTCAAGATGAAGAACAACAATAGGAGTGGTGTTCCATTGATTATAATTAGTTCTACAATATGTATTTGTAGAGATTTAATCTAATATGCAGTTAATTCATATCCTTTCCAATGTTTATAACACTTATTCTTTTTATTCTGTTATTTGAATTTCTAATAAAAAAATGACTGCAAGGCTGTAGAAGTGCAGTACAATTTCCATAATTTTAATCCGCACATCGTTATGACCCGATATTTCAGCATCGGTTATTCATTTGAGCTTTTGTAAGGTCAGATTAAATTTAAACTTAACATAAAATTAAATGATATTATCAAATATGCAGTTAACTTTTTTCTGTATGATTATGAAAAGCTGAAGTTCCGGCATTTTAAAAAGCATCACTAAAATGGGTTGTTGGAGTTAACATATTTGTTATGGGCTCATGTTCATTTATGCCATATCCATTCGTAAAACATTTAATGCATGAGTTAGTCTTTTAATGCAGTGTGGACTTGGTAAAACAATTCCCCGTGTTAGAGATGTATGCTCTTTATTTTTCTTTGATATGGTGTACTTGCACATTAGATAATACCTCATTTGTACCCTTTGTTCAATTACTATTATCTAAAGTTATGTAAATTCTAAAACCTTCGATTTAACTCCCTCCGTCGTAGTTTTATCTTTAGCTATATTTGATAGTACTGATCATTCGGATTTCGTTTGGTTTTATGCTCTTTAAACATTTTTTTGAAAATATAGGTTTCCTATGTTTGGGTTCTAGTGCTGCTGATGGGGAAATTCCGAAATGGCCATACAGCTCATTAAAATTATTAAAATCATTGCTGTTGGAGTTAACATTTGTGTTATGGTCTCATGTTCATTTACTCCGTATCCTTTCGTAAAATATTACCATGTTACTTTTGATAAAAGTTGACATTATCGTGGTGGGAATATACCCTTTTCGGATAGGCAAAGGGGAGAAGTTGAAAATGACAGATGCTTTGTTTGACAAGAATTTATATAAAAATATGTTATACTTACCCCTACTGAACATCTTTGTTTCTCTCATTCTTACGCGGTCCTGAAATAGAATGAAAATAACATTCAAAATTTGGTAAAATTATGACATTCATTCATATTACTCACCATTCACATATTCACCACAGAATATGTTTGTTGTATAATTGATGTATATGTTTGTGTCAAAAAAAGAGTCAAATTTTATTGATTAACAATAAAGGAATATGGAGTAAATGGAAATGAGACAAAGTCCCTGCAACAACACTTTTATTGTTGTTCTTCAACTGAAGTCACTGAAGGCGACAATGGTAACGAATCTTAGTCTACAGAATTCAACCAATTAAAATTTTCATCCCAGACATTTTTAATACCCGACAAAACTTTCGGCAAAAACAACAGGGGCATCCCATTGCTTTTCTCATCGTAATTTTCGGTTTTTAGTGACCACCGTCAAATATAGCCATTGAAATAAACATTCCCATATATAGCAGATCAGGAATAAATAGTTTATATTATTTTGCAAACATTACCATGTTATAGTAGTTTCAGATAAAACGAGCAATTCACATTTATTAACAACCAATCACAGCAAGCCATATTTTGAGATCTCCATTGCATGTTTTTGTTGACACTTTGTGAAATAATTACATAATTATTTTTTGCTTTGCAATCGAGATTAACTCCCGACCCACGTGTTTTGTTGATCGATGGGCCCCAGGGCATTATAACATTATAACAATAAATGCATGTGTGCAGTTAACCTGATATACTCCCTCTGTTTTCGACTCAAATTTTCAGTTAAAATAACAAAAAAATAATAAGAGTAATGGAAAACTTGTTCATCCTTTGTTGTAGAATTATGATAATGCATGACCTGAATCGGCAAAAAATTAACTTTCCATTGGCGTATGCCATGTCATCTTTTAACATTTACTTAAGAAGATATTTGGAGAAAAGTCGCGGCAAATTTCGTTGTCGCTACTTCAGTAATTATAAAGGCAAGGCATTTTTTATTATTCAAATAACTAAATACCGAAGTTACTGTGAATTTATTTTCTGCATATGCGCATTTCGACAACTTATGTCTCTTCAGTGCAGATAAAATCTAAACGTTTGGAAGTCCATAAACTCAAAGATGTTAAAAACTGAGAGAGAACAAATAAAACTGGTAAATAAAAACACATATAAAACAAAATCAACTGACAATTCGACCAATATCCAGAATGACTCATGCGTTGTAAGTATTCTTTCGCCGATGTATTGTTTACATAAGTAACTTTTTCATAATTCTAAACCCTAAAATTACTAAAGCTTCATTCCGTGTATGGCACTCTGTGGATGTCCTCAGTACTTAATTTGGCTTCATATTTTGATATGTTTGGTAATGACCACTTATTTTCTGACTGTTTTTTGGATTATTGATTTCACTATTATCATTTGGTTCTAATGTAGCTGATGAGAGGTTACTCCTTGAAACACGTGTAAACCATAACAAAATTTACTGTATGCAGCTTGGGTATTTTTGTATTTTTCTATTTTAAAATCGCGTAAAACTCATCTAAAGCATGACAAAATAAAGCTTCTTTCTCATATCGTTATACAGACAATCATAGTTTTGTAAGACTATTTAAATTTATATTTATTGTAGGATTGATTGCTTTATTATATATACGCATTAAACTAGTTAGATATTTAAACTTGAACCCAATCCTGAAATTTTCCATCCGATATGTACATTGATTATTAAAATTCATTTTGTTTTATATATATTTATAACATACCAATAAAATCCAACTCTAAAATCGAGCATGGACACGATTCGGGTATATATTTAAATGATATATAAAGGAAACGGTCGTTGTTAGAACCAGTTAACTTATATTAAACAGAACTTAGGCATACACACAATTAAGGGACTACAACATACATAGGCATACCGTGTATTCGTTTACATTTATAGAATATACTTAAAGAAAGTACTGCAAGTAAACACAATTTAAATAGAAATTTGACTACAGCGTTAGAAGTCGTTAAAGTAATGGTCGCAGAAAAAATAATGTTGATCAAATGGTCGTCAAAGAGAAATAATTTTTCTCAAAGTTTTTCATATATATCTTTTGATTACAAAATTATGTATGCATTGCATTTTATACTGTAATTGAAAAAATGAAAAATGGCGATAATGTTATTTCAAAAACTTACGTCATTCTTTGGATACGCATGTTTCAAAATTTCGGAGGTTGACCTCAAATTTAACCAAGCAAAAAATACCCACGCCGTTTTGTATATAGATAAATAAAGCTCCAATGCATATAATTTTGTATACTTTATGTTTTTTTTACTTATATTTTGAATCATCGGCACTCTTGTGTGTCCGTTTGGCATTTGGGACATAAGACAAATTCAATCAAAAGAAATAATAGCTGTTGTAGTTGAGAAAGTTTAAATTATAATGTAATATATTTACCATTTGCTTTTTCGAAGAGCTGATTCCTTACTATTAATAATCTGTACGAACAGAATAAAAACTGGGATTATTTCTGCAAATAATATGGCAGTGATTTTCTGTTTCAAAGCTCCTGCATGCGAAACGTGCCTGGTGTGAAAACAGAAACGGAGGTAGTAGTTCATAATGAAAAAAGTTCCCTTTTCTATGAAATAATTGATAGTTTGACACCAGATGTCATCTAATTTTGACATACGCAAAATCATGTCTTTTCCTATAAAAAACCAACTTTTTCTTATTTGTTGTATATAACCATACATTGAGTTCTTCACATAAAACCGTATTAATACGCACAAGAGGTTGTGCCACATTTTAACCCAGAAACATCACAATTCAGTATATTTGTCTAAGTAATTGTTATACTGAAGTTTTGGGCACAAATTAGCTCGAAAATATTTACATATGTTGAGAAATTTGTTTTTACCAAAACGGTAAATGAGCAACAAGACTAATTTGACACAGAAAGATATATTTGAGTAGTAAAAGGTCATTTATTTTTTACAAGTAGCAGATGGGCATTGCATATTATGCTTCATAAAAAAATGTGACTAAAGGCATTTGGGAAAGAAAATAATATATATTAAAATTAGGGAAACATTTTTATTTTACAGTGAACGGAAAGATTGTTAATCAACAAATCAGTGCTATGCATTGCCAGAGTTGTCTATATCATTTTTCAAACTTATGGTATTTCATTTTTAGCAAGGTATGTCAATCTATTTGTAGTGAAATTCTAGTGAAATTAGTCTGAGTGAGTCAAAAGTTAAAATTACATATTTAGAAGCCAAGACAGACAGATATCAAATCTGTCATTGAATGAAACAACAAAATTCAGAAAAAAACATTTGGAATAGTAACAATGAAAAGTGGTAGATCAAAGCTAAATACCAAGCAAAGCACATCATTAACATATTTAAAGTTAATATGAATGTAAATACAAATGTAATAGTCATGTATGCTTATGTTTTTAATTTTAGGTAGCGTGTTTTGAGAGCATTTTGCTTTGATAGTAAACTATGACTTCTCTGTTATGTTTGGTAGAGCAAGTCTTAGTTTATTAGGAGATGCAAAAGCTACTACACCAACATCACAATTGTTATATGAATAAAAGATGAAGATATTAGCAGAAGAAAGGGGCATCAAAAGGTAAAAGTATTTTATGGGTTATCTAAGAACTTTGACATGAAGTGATACACAATGCAATATATTAATTACACTGTCCGTATCCCAATGGTTTATTTTGAGATACAGAAAACATTCTAGTGTTCTATGAAAATTTATCTTGTAGAGTGTCTTTGTCAGTAGTCTATTGTCCAGTTGTCTTTTCTGCATTCAATCATTTTCCTCACTATATGTTTACTTATTTCACATTTGTTAAGTCGCTTTATTCTTTTTCGTCTGAAATAATTTACCTCAAAGATTACACATATTTGCTATGCATATTTTGTTTATTTTCAGTCTTAAGGAAAATGAACTGAACTATTGTAAAAATTAAATCCAATATGAATTTTGGACACAATAATAGAAAAATATTGAAGGTATACACATTTTACCCTCAATTGTAATAAAATATTATAATGTTTTCTTTGTTGCATTGCTAATTTTTTCTACATAATATAAGGATTATGTTAATGAGAAAATATTTATTGAATTCGTTTCCCTAAATCATTGATTGAAATCATTGGCAGCAATCAACTTGACTTCCTAAACCGATGCCAGGTACCGTCTTGAACAAAGCCAATTGTTGAAGTCCTCATTGCGACTTCAAGATCCATTGCTTTGTGTTTCCATGTAATATTGGAGATGAGATTGTCTTATTTGCATTTACTCCATATTCTTTCATTGTTTATATAACATATTTTTCATTTGTTTTAGAGGAGGGAGAGAAAGAAGCAGTGTTATCATGAAAAAAGTACTTTCCTTAATTTAAGATTTATGATTATTGATTGTTTAAAATTTTTCATGTAAGGGGTTCAAAAGGGGGTCCAATCCCCATTGCAAGAGAGTAAAATGCCAAGGCTGATGTAATGTTTCAATTTTCAGAATAGGACTATGAATGAAAGTCAAAATGCCGTGGAAACATACTATTGTAAAACTAGCAAAAGGTTATAGAAATATATAATCTTTGAAAAAAGTTCAAAGGTTAGCGAGAAAAAAATATCATGGCTGACCAGTCTTTTCAATTTTAAGAGGAGGCTCTGACTGAAAGTTAGTATACCATGTCCACATCATATAAAATCTTTTATCAGAGATTGATGTGTTTTAAATTAATGTTCAAATCGCCTTGGTAATGGTCATTTTCAAAACTCCATGATTGAAGCTCATAATGATTTTGAAATTTCAAGGATTTCGTACATCTAAAAATTCTAAAATTGAAGTTTGAATTAGTGTTGTTATTTTGATTGTCGGAGAGTTAAAATACTATGGCTGACCAAAACCCTAAATTGTAATAGTTGGCTCGTAGTGCCATAACTGAAAGTAAAAATACAATGGAAACATCACAGAAATTTAAAACTATATATATCTGAGGTTTGGGATTTTTTAAAGGAAATTAAAAATGCTAATGGTAGGAATATTAAAATGATATTGCTAGCCAAATTTCTTAATTCAAGAGGGGTTGAAAATTTCATGACTGAAGATCAGAGTACAGTGATAATATCTTTAAACTTAAACACAGATTGATGTGTTTGGAAAGTGGGTTCAAAATCACATATTTTCTTCTTGTGCATTTTATTTATTATTGTTTAAATGTCTATTTTTGTTAACCACCTCAGTCATTGTTATTGCTTTATATGCATGTTATATATTCTTTTCTCTGTACCTTTGTTTATTTGGTTCTTAGAGGAATAAATTATCTATTCATCTATCTAAGGACTCGAACTACCATGCCTGATCACTCTCATGAATTTAAAAAATATAAAATATTGCTATTGATATTCATGATATTGTTGAAAGGAGTTTAAAATCAGGTAGTATGGAGTCAAAATACCATTTCTCACCAAACTTCTCTTTTTTCCAGAAATCGCGTTAAAATCATTTAAAAGCATGACGAAATAAAGCTTCTTTCTCATATCGTTATACAGGCATTCATAGTTTTGTAAGACTATTTAAATTTATATTTGTTGTAGGATTGATTATATATACGCATTAAACAAGTTAGATATTTAAACTTGAACCCAATCCTGAAATTTTCCACCCGATATGTATATCGATTATTAAAATTCATTTTGTTTTATATACCAATAAAATATAACTCCAAAACCGAGCATGGACACGATTCGGGTATATATTTAAATGATATATAAAGTATAACGGTTGTTAGATTCAGTTTACTTATTAAAGGAAATTATATTAAAGCTATAAGGATAGTCGGAATAACACAAAACTTGAAAAATAACATGTAAGTTCGGTAATTACGGAAAACAATATGTTGAGAAATTATGATTTTATATAAACATGTATCGAAAACTTTTTACAGGAGTCGCTTTTTCTTGATTTATCCTTTGAAGGAGTTTCTAAGCAAAATTTAATAAAATTGAAGGAATTCAATATTTAGGGATACATAATTATTGTTCACATAAAAGTCATATAAATTAAGATTGTATCCTTTTGTTCTTAATTATATTTTATACATATGGACATGATATTGATGTATTCAAAATAGTGTATTGTATAGTTTTTGTCCTCAATATTACAAGAACAGTCACAATAGTATTGTGTTTGTAATTCTGATAATGTAAATCCTATCAGTATTCCTCTGGAAAATAACTGATTAAATGTGAGGTGTTCGAATGTTTAAAAGATATATCTAACATTTTGTTTTTATACCCCCATTGAATTGTACACATTAAACAGAACTTAGGCAGACACACAATTAAGGAACTTCAACATACATATGCACAGTGTGTATTCGTTAATATTTTAAGAATATAGTAAATGAAAGAACTGCAAGAAAAAACAGTATTTGTCGCAGAGAAAATAATGTTATCAAATGGTCGTCAAAGAGAAATAACTTTTCTCCAAAGTTTTTTATATATCTTTTGATAAAAAAATTATGTATACACGGCATTTTATACAGTAACTGAAAAAATGCAAAATGGCGATATTGTTATTTAAAAAAACTTCTTTGGATACGCATGTTTCAAAATGGCGGAAGTTGACCTCAAATTTCACCGAGCGAAAAATACCCCCGCCGTTTTGTAAAAAGATAAATAAAGCTGCAATGTTTATAATTTTGTATACTTGATATATATATGTTTACTTGTATTTTGAATCATCGACACTCTTGTGTGTCCGTTTGCATTTCTGACATAAGACACATTTAATCAACTGAAATAATCGCTGTTGTAGATGAGAAAGTTAAAATTATAATGTAATATATCTACCATTTACTTTTTCGAAGAGCTGATCCCTTACTATTTGTAATCTGTACGGACAGAATAACAATTGGTAATGTTCCTGCAAATAATATGACAGTGACTTTCTGTTCCAAAGCTCTTGCATGCAAAACGCGCCCAATATGGAAATAGAAACGGAAGTAGTATTTCATAATGAAACGAGTTCCATTTTCTATGAAAAATTTATAGTCTTGTACCAAATGTCAATTAATTTTGACATACACAAAACACCATTTTTCCTATAAAAACATTTTTTTATTATTTATTATATACAATCATACATGGAGTTATTCATTTAAAAACCGTATTAATACGCGCCAGAGGTTGCGCCATGTTTTAACCCAGAAACATCAAAATTTAGTCTTTTTGCTGAAGTAATTGTTATTCTGAAGTTTTGGAAACAAATTACCTTGCACATTTTCACATCTGTTGAAAGAGTTGTTTTTACCAAAACAGTAAATGAACGAAAAGGTCATTTATTTTTTACAAGTACCAGATGGGCATTGCACATAATCTGGGCAAGTAAGTAATATATATTAAAAACTATGGAAATGTTTTTAATTTTACTGTTAACGGAAAGATTGTTCATCAACAAAACAGTGCTATGCATTGCCAAAGTTGTCTATATCATTTTTCAAACTTATGACATTTTATTTATAGTTATGTATGTCAATATATTTGTAGTAAAATATTACTAAAATTAGTCTGAGACAAATGTTTAAATTTCATATTCAGAAGTCAAGGCAGACGGATATCAAATCTGTCATTGAAAAATCACAACAAAATTAAGACAGAAAACATTAGGAATAGTAACAATGAAAAGTGGTATATTAAAGCTAAATACCAAGCAAAACACATCATTTACAGATTAGAGATTAATGAGAACGTAAATACAAATGTAATAGTCATGTATGCTTATGTTTTTAGTTTTAGGTAACATGTTTTGAGAGCATTTTGCTTTGATAGTAAACCATCACTTCTCTGTTATGTTTGGTAGAGTAAGTCTTAGTTTACTAGGAGATGCAAAAGCTACTACACCAATATCACAATTGTTATATGGATGAAAGATGAAGATAAGAAGAAGAAAGAAGCATCAAAAGTTGAAAGTGTTAAGGAGTTATCTAAGAACTTTGTCAGTAAGTGATATACAATGCAAAATATTAAGAATTACATTTTCCGAGTGTAGATAAGAACAACGAAAGAATAAATGTTCTAAAACTGAAAACAAAAACATGCAAATTGTTTATTTTGAGGTAAACATTTAAGTTTTATGAAAAATTTATCTTGAAGAGTTTCTTTGTCAGTACACCATTTTCTAGTTATCTTATTTGTTTTTAATCATTTTTCCCACTATATTTGTACTTATTTTACATTTGTCAAGTTGCTTTATCCTATTTCGACTGGAACCTCAAAGATTCCAACTATTTGCTATACATAATGAAGGGATATGGAGTAAATGCACATGAGGCAAAGTCTCTACAAATACATGGTAAAAACAAGCAAAGGAACAATGCTTTTATTGTTGTTCTTCATCTTGAAGTCACGATGAGGCCTTCAACAATGAGCTTTGCTCATACCTCTTAGTACGTTCAAGACGACCCCTAGCACTGGTTTGAGCGAAATTCTTTGCTTAATGTCGAACAACGGTACATGTCTTTGCTGGTCATGGATGCGGGATTGTCAACAAACATAAATTAAACTGGCAAAGTGCTCTTACAATCCCATGTCTTGTTTATTTTCAGTCTTGGGGAAAATGGACTCAACTATTGTTAATAGGAATTGATAATATGAAATCAAATATGAATTTTGGACACAATAATTTAATATTATGAAGGTACACACATTTTACCCTAAATTATAATAGAATTTTATCATGTTTTCTTTTTTTTTAATATTGCTACATTAATTTACTATTTTTTTTTTACAAAATATAAGAATCAAGTAAATAAAAAATATTTATTGAATTCACTTCCCTAAATCATTAACTGAAATCATTTGCAGCGATTAACTTGACTTCCTCAACCGATGCCAGAGGCCGTCTATAAATTGCTGAAGGCCCATTACGACTTCAAGATTCATTGATTTGTGTAACAATGCAATTGTATAGATTGTTTCGTTTGCATTTACTCCATATCATTTCATTGTTTATATAACATATTTTTCATCAGTTGTAGAGGAGAGAAAGTAGTAGTGTTATGATGACAAAAAAAATAAAAATACTTCCCGTATTAAGATAAATGTGTGGTGATAAAGAGTTCAAATATGAGGTTAAAAACTACATAATCAGGGCTCAAAATATAGTCTTGATCACTCTCATGAATTTCAACACAGGGATTAAAAATTCTACGTCAGAGAGTTACAATGTAATTGAAATTTTAAAAAATTATATGTCTTTATAAAAAGATTGATATTGATATTCTTAAAGGATTTTCAAATCTCGTGGTATGGGGTCAAAATACCATGTCACCAAATTTCTCAATTTTCAGATCGGTCTTAAAATCCGACGACTAAAGGTTATAAATTAATTATATATTTTATTGAAGATTGGTGACCCTTTAAAATTGTAGCAAATTCTTATGGTGGTTTATATTTAAAACATGACTGAGCAAAATTTTCAATATTCATAGAGGCTAATGGCTTGACTGAAAGTCAATATACTATTAAAACTTAAAGAATTGTATCTTCCATTAAAGGTTAATGTAATACAAAAGAGGTGTTCACATTGCCTTGATAAAGGATGTAAAAATACTATGGCTAACCAAACTTCCTTATTTTATAAAGAGGGTTCATAATACCACTACTGGAGGCCAGAAAACTATAGAAACTCGAGGAAATCCTTTTTTCACAAAGATATGTTGTGTAGGCATTTGCTTCAGCGGTTTTTTTTTGGGGGGGGTTGGAGGGGGTCAAAATACAATGCCTGACTAAACTTTTCTGTTCTCAGACATGGTTCTTCAAAATTCAAGAACTGAAAATCAATTTTATGAAGACAGCCATGAAAATCTAAATATATTTTGTCAAAGGTGGATTCGGTTCAAATTCTTTTTTACAGGAAGCTTAAATACCACGGCTGACCCAGTTGTTCAATTTTTAGATTATTTCAAAATTTCATTATATGAAAACATCAAAGAATCATATCTTGTATCAAAGATTAATGTGCTCCAAAACTTTAATAAAAATTCCCATGATGGGGATGAAAATACCATGTTTGATCATTCTCGCCAATTTGAACATGGGTGTTTAAGCTTTATAAAAGAGAATATCAAGGAATATACTTTTAATCGAATATTGATATTGACATTTTTTGAAAGTAGGTTCCAATTCCAATGGTTCATGCTCAAAATTCCATGGTAGATCATTCTTATCAATTTCAACAACGTTGTTAAAGTTTACTACAGGGAATAAAAATACCATGGAAATACATGTACCAAGGCATTTCTTTTTTTAAGAAAATGACATTTTGACATCCTTTGAATGGTCGAAATCCTAAGAGTTCAGAGTGGTTCAATTTATCATGATAAAATACATGGCTGATCAAACTTCTAAAATTCAGAAGGACTAAAAATGTCTGGGCTAAGCTTTAAATGTCAAGAAAACATGAAAATAGTGAATATTTTATCAAATGTTTGTGTTTTTAAAGAGGAGTTTACATAGCTTAGAACGGGGTGTTTTAACATCATGTCTGACAGAACTTGTCAATTTTTAGAAAAGGGTTCAAAATTCCATGACTGGAGGTCAAGATACCAGTGAAACGTATTTGATTGATGTGCTTTGAAGATTGGTTTAAATACCTTATGACAGAAGGTCAACGTGCCATTGACTACTGAATACCCCCAATTTTCAGAGGTTGTTATGAATTCCTTCAATGAACATCACAAAGCCATGTAAACATGAAGAAATCCCATTTGAAATGTAAGTCTCAATTGTTATGGTGGGTCAAGTACTATGACAGTGACAACTTTCAGCCGAGGTCTAAAATATGATTGAAGGTCTGAATACCATTTCAACATCTTTTAAAGATAGATTGATGTGCTTTCAACGGATTCGAATTTCCTTTTTAGGAAAAATATCATTGCTGACATATATTCTCAATTTTAGATAAATCAAAACAATCCACGACGGAAGTTCAGAATTCCAAGTAAACATCGAAGAAATTCCACATTTTAACAATGATTGACAAGATTTGGAAAGGGTTCCATTTGCCGAAGTCGGGGAGTAAATGAACTGAGGCTGACCATACAATTTTTAATTTCGGGGGCAATTGTAGTTTTTCACTGTAGGTCAGAATACCATGGACAGTTGAAAAATTATTTTCTCAAAGATTGACAACCTTTGTTAGGGTTCAAATTGCAATAGCCAAAGAGGAAATTTACTGTTACTTACCAAATTGTACAATTTTCGGAGTGGATTTAAAATTGCATCTCTGAAAGTAAAATTGCCATGGTAACTTCAAAGAAATTAGCTCTTTTATGAGAGGTTTTCATGCTCTGAGAGTGTTTTGAAATTACCAAGGTCAGGAGTCTTAATCACATGGCTAACCTAATGTCTTAATTTTCAGTCAGAGATTCTAAACATCATGGCCGAAGGTGAGAATACATAAGAATCAACATGAAATCCCATCTTTTATGACAAACTGATGTGCATTTAAAGGGGGTTCTAATTCAAAAGGGTGTTGAAATATCATGGCTGACCGAACTTCTAAATTTTTAGGCGGGATTTAAAATTCTATGATTGAAGGTCAGAATAGCATGTAAACATTGAAGACATCATATCTCATATCACACACTGATCTGCTGCGAAAGGGTTCATGTTCCATGGTAGGGATTAAAAATACAGGTTTAAAATATCATGCGTGACCACTGTCATCATTTTTATCATTGTAGTTTAAAATCTATCACAGGGGATAAGAATGTTATCAAAATATCAAGGAATTAATTTTTTTTATCAAAGATTGATATTGATAGGATCACAATGCTATGGAACAATGTAAAACTAACTAAATTCCAGATGGAGTTAAAATAATGCTTGCAAATCTTTATTCCATTTACCAATCAAAACATATTTTTTATCAATTACTGATGCCCTTGGGAAGGCAATAAAAAGTCAATGGCTGAAGGTTCAATTTCTAATGCCTGACCATTGTTATCAATTTTAGCATTTCGGTTCAAAATTCTATTAAGAAAACAAGATGTCTATCAAAATTGTAAGGAGACATTTCTTATCCAATATTGATATTAATAATAAAATTTTAAGAGGGATGTCAAAATAGCATGGAATCATCAAAGTAATTTTATATTTACCCTATACTGATATGATGGGCCCACCATACCATGGTTGAGTACTTTCTTAATTTTAAGAGGGGTTGAAAATACATGATTGAAGGTCAAAATAGCATAGGGACATCGTAGGCATGCTATCGTTCATCAAATATTTATGTACCTAAAATAAATTAAAATGGTTCTTTCAAAGCTGAGCATATTTATCAATTTCTAGGAGGTTCCAAATTATTCTATTAAAACTTGGTTGATATACTTTAAAATGGGTTCAAAATCAACGCTAAGAAGATTATATTTACAATGCCTGACCACTATCACCAATTGCAACATAAGGGATTAAATTCTCTGACAGATGATGAAAATATCAAAGAATGTCAATGAATCAACATAATAAAAATGGTAGAGTAACCCATAATTAAAAGGTAATATAAACAAAAGTGTACAAATTAAAAAAACAACTAAAAATGACATTTTAGTTAATTTACTAGTTAATAAATTTTTGTTTAGTATAGTAATAGTATTATACCATCCAAATTTAAAAGAAAACAATTAAAATGTCATTTTTATGATATCGATATTTTTTACTGGGGATGAAAATGATAGCAGGGGCTTTAATACCATGGCTTAAAATACCTTGCGAATACATCAATCAAATTCTGTCATTTATCAATTTATGAAAGTGGTTTGAAAGTAACATGACCGTCCAAACCTCGATGTACAGCATAACGAAATTTACCGTTTTTATGCAATTTCGGTATTGTTTGTATTTTGAACCATTGGGCCGATGCCACTGCTGGTGGACCAGAGGTCCCCGAGGGTATTTACAAGCCGAATAGTTAAACTTGTCTGATATGAAAATTTTACCTTGCGTGTTAAGGAAATTTACAGTTTTTATCAAAATTCTAACCACTTAAAATACTGAGGTTCCGAGAAGGGGTGAAATGGGGATTAAAATTCTCATGTACAACACCATTGCTGACAGTACCTTTCACTTTCCAGAATGGAGGTTCACGGTTTTATGCTAGCTCAAAAAAAGTCCATCTTAATATCACAGAAATACTTTCTTTTATTAAAGATTGATGTGCTTAGAAAACCAGTTTCAAATTTCCATGACAATAGAGGTCAAGATAACACAGCTGACAAACTTTCTCAAGTTTCAAAACTAAACACAGAAATGATATACAGTTGTACCCATGATGTAAAATCTCTAAAAAATACATGATAAAACTAAGCCATTGAACAATGCTTTTATTAATTGTTGTTCGACGAGTTGACAGTTCATTTTTATACGCCCGTCTAATGACGGACGTATTATGGTATACCAATGTCCGATTGTCCGTCCGTTCGTCCGTCTGTCCGTCCGTCCGTCTGTCTGTCTGTCTGTCTGTC